>JAKNSD010000037.1:1135000-1336283 GCA_023525715.1 Cichorium intybus | reverse complement strand
TTATTGTAAAAATAAAACACTATCAGCAACCAAAGTTTTATATAACCATTGATAAAGGGAAATGTTTCCAATGATTTTTATGCGGGTTGATACAAACATAGCAGTCAAAACACATTCAAACTAGTATTTATGGATATTCATGATTGGAAAGATAAGGCTCTAGCAACATTTAACAAATATTGGTGTTTTCTTTCAACTACTAAATTTTGTATGGGGTTTTCAATACAATGATGTTAATGACAACATGTTTATTATGAAAAAAATTTAGTGAATTTTAACTCCCTGACATAATGGAAGTTACGATCATGGAAATAATGATATGGTTATTCTTATTCCAAGCTTTGAATCTAGGATGATGAGAATGAAGAGATCCATTGATGAAATCAACTTTATTCTTTACCAATCAACCAATTGTCATTGTACAACTACATTATGCACAATTTTCGCCTGTAACAACTTGAGACACAAAACTAAACCATGGTTATTCGAATAACCTAAGAAATACGGATCATCCACTATATTAAGATCATTGGCAGAATTTGAAGTTTTAGATGAATTCTGACATGAGTAAATTTTAAATCAAGAAAAAATAGGAATACGAATCCAAAATGAAAGAACAGATTGATCTGATAAAAATCGAACCAAGTAATTGAGAAAAATGAAATCAATTTGGTCGAACAAGAATCAAATTAACGTGAAGAAAACCGAAATCAATTTGACCGAACAATGATCAAATCAAAATGAAGAAACAATATCTGTATAGATTAGATCACTTACAAAAACAAAAGCTTGAAATATAAACCCATGAAGAAATTTTGAGAGTGATAATGCAAACGAAATAATAGCTTTGATACCATAGTATGAATGAAGAATTGAAATTAAATGAAAATAAAAATAAAATTTATTATTGAAACTCATGAATGCACATCGGTATTTATATTTTGTACAAGCTCAATAGTATGCCCCCTGATGCTATCATACACGTATCAAATTATCCTAAAAAGTCGCCTTCACCGTCGATCCTTTGTGCCACTCTTGGTGTTCCAATTACAACATCAGAAACGGAAACCGTATCATATACCCTACAAAAGTCGCCTTCACCATCAACATGTTCATACTCCTTTTCGGTAACAATGGCGGTTCTTTTGTTGTGCCTTGTCACCGGCCAACTGGATATGTTATGCTCCCTACAAAAACGCTTCAATGTTGACCGACTAACTGAAAATGGATAAATTTGATCGATCATATACGATTATATTAAATGAAATACGAAAAAAAAAAAAGAAAGACTTACCACCAAGGCTCTCGGCGGCTTGACCTATTGGCATCCCAAAGTGTTGCTGGACTGCCTCCAAAGTAAGCGAGTCCATCTTACGCTTTCTGCCTTGTTCTAAACCCTTCTTTTTTCCAGACTCAGTAAGGGTAGCATCGGAATTTTGTCTGGACGAGCATTGGCTTGGGACAAGTGCAGTTTTTGCAACATTTGCCACAATTGACTCTGGATCTGATAAACCCGCCTCTAACAAGTTGTTAGCCTCTGTGGTTGAGGATATTTGGATAATTTGAACTTCTGTATGTGCAGATGAATTCTTGTTAACGACTTGTATAGATGACACATCACCCAGTTCCAATCCAGAATCAACTCCAATGGTCTGCTTCAAAGTTTCCACCAAGCTCGGTACATATTTGTGGTCATTGATGTCCAATGGTAGAAAAAACTCCAACACCCAGTCATCATAATCGTCATGTTCAAGACTGCTTAAAAAGACAGTAACACAGCTTCTTAACCCACTGATGTGTGCATTGTACACCAAAGGGTACTCTTCTTCACTAAGTTCAGATACATCTCCACAGAAACATAAACCCTCGGTCCTCATTGCCCGCCCAACAAAGCCATAAAACACATTCAAATGTTGCTCTCTACATGCGTCACGGAAATGCCACATGCCCAAATCCCTAACATAAAATGGTAGACCAGATGTGAACATGCATGATGACTCTTCTTCTATGCATTTAGTGTTAAAGCTATTGCAGCTCGGTACTAAAAATGTTTCATGGGCAACAAAACTACTGGTAAGGGGGGACACAGCCCATGTCTGAGCAAGGGGTAAACCATGAGTGTCACACACAACTTTCAGAACACTGTGGATTTTATCCATTCGATTTTGCTTTTGGTCACTAGGATCCTGTATATATGCAAAAGAGTAGACGACGATTTAAATAAAAACTTGCACAAAAGATCGAAATAGATTATAAAATCAGATAAACAAAACTCACAATAAATATAGGCCAACCAAATACTTGTGGGGTTGTCAGATTTGCAATCTGTAAGTTAACAACTTGGAAATGAGAAATAATCGAAGCAAAGCATAAATGATTTAGATTTATCCAATTAAAAATAAACCTTCAATGCCTTGTGAATTTGTTGAACCTCATAAGCGTAACTCATATACTTGGAGGACATCAAGAGTTCAAGCACGCCAACACATGATCTTGTAGAATCAAAAACTGGCAAAGCCAAATACCCAACCAGATTGCAGCGGATCGCAGATTCTTGTAGTCGAAAGTCTTCTGGCGCGTAATTAGTTATATCAGAAGTCCACTCTGGCAATCCTTCCCTGTAGACTCGAGCAGGAGGACCACAGTCCTCTTCTTTATAATGCTTATCTACAAGAAACGAATTGCACTCTGAGTCCCTCCTATACGAAAAAAGGCCTTCATCGACTGTACCGACACCAAATGGTTGATCTACAGTTGTTAATAGTTCGTGCTTCCCGTTCCCGACATCATTAGGCGACCAAAACTGAACGAGAACACGTTCCTCACGAAAGGTTAAAAGCTTAAGTGCAGTTTTTATCTCGTTCTTGATTTCATGATTTTGTGTGACAGATTTTTCAGCTCTTGGCTCGAAACCTGTAGTTTGGACTTTGCAATTCAGAAGCACGCACAAACCTATAGTTCACTGCTAAGAACCTTAAAAATGAATTAGGGAGAAAGACTCACCGATGCTTCTTGGTAGAGATGCATCAGATGGATGTAGTTCCTCCCATGGCTCTCTGTTTCCGAAAACCCAAAGTTGCGTCAGGTATCTGGATTCACCAGAAACCGGAACTGCCGGCCGTTCCAAAGAGGTTTTCTTCAGCAGCAAATCTGTTATACGAAGCAAATTCGGATCAAAAGCTGATGATTCGCATCCATCTGCAGAGGTAACAGACTCAAACTGCTTGAACAAGTTCATAGAGAGAGAATAGTTTATTATATCCAATTTGGAAGACTTGCACATTTTATAGCAAAGTCGGATTGGAATGAATCGGTTCACTTGTCTAAAGTCCAAATCCGAGATAGTTTTTTTCGAAGTCAAAACGGTGTAAACTTCGCAATGAATTGAATCGGTTCATTTGTCTAAAGTGCAAAACCTGGTAAAACCTCGCAAGCCCTTCACCTTTTCACCGGGCCCCCCAAACATATTTAATCAAAGAAAATATCTTTAGAATTTTGTTTCATCATTTTATTTAGGCAAAATGACACTGTAGTCCTATATCGTTTCCAGATGTGGTTTAAAAGGTCCCTAAGGTTTTTTTTTCTGTTTTTGAGGGCATAAAGTCCCTAATAACCTGTTCATTTGGTCTTTTTTAACTTAAGTTACCGGTTGTTGTGCCACACAGGCAAATCTAATCCAACATGGCATGTGATATGTAAATATACGTGGCATGAATTAATTACACCAAAATTACTGTTTTGCCCCCAGCTCTCCCTTTTCATCACTATTTCCCCACCCACTGAAACCCCCTTCGTTTGCAGTCCCAAGAACAAAAAAAAACTCATGAGCGCCGTTCCAGCATCAAGACTGTGAAAGATTCCTTCAAAAGCAAAAGCAGTCAAAAGAAGAATAATTCATGTGGGCCCCACATGAATAGTAATAATCAAAATCAAATGCCAATTGAGTTTTGAACGACGATTTTTCAATTGCAGGCGCCTACGTTTTTTTCATTTATTCACACGGCAAAGATTCGGCTGATCATCCCTATAAATCGGGATGATCATTTTCCAAATGAAATCGTCCAAAACCATTGAGTGAAATATATATATATACATAGATATATATTGTGAGGCTCTGTGTATTAAAGAAAAGAGAGATATATTTTCATTTCCAAATCTTGTAACCTCCTCATTTTTCTTCATATAGTGATTATCATCGGTTGTGCCCGTGGTTTTTTTCCGAAAGGGTTTTTCCACGTTAAATCCTTGTGTCCACATTTATTTTTCTTTTATCGTATTATTATTTTATTTTATTGTCGATATATTTATTTATAACAAGTGGTATCAGAGCCACGTTGTTTTCTATACTCATTCTCAATTTATTGAGTATTATATCGACATGGCTACTTTGAAATACGATATTCCATTGTTGGATCGAGATACAAGATTTTCATTATGGCAAGTAAAAATGTGAGCTGTATTGGCTCAGTTGGACCTTGATGATGCTCTGTTAGGCCGAGACAAAATGCCTGCGTCTTGGTCAGATGAAGAAAAGGATCGTAAAGATCGTAAGGCTCTCTCTTATATCCATCTTCATTTATCTAACAATATTTTGCAGGAAGTTTTGAAAGAAACTACTGCAGCATCTTTATGGCTAAAATTAGAACAAATTTGCATGACCAAAGATCTCACAAGTAAGATGCACCTTAAACAAAAATTATTTTCGCTTAAGATGCAAGAAGGTGGATCATTGCTGGATCATCTTTCGACATTTAAAGAGATCATTACTGATCTTGAAGCCATGGAGGTAAAATATGATGAAGAGGATTTAGCTTTAATTCTTTTATGTTCTTTGCCTAGTTCCTATTCAAACTTTAGAGATACCATATTATATAGTCGTGATACTTTAACACTTCAAGAAGTTTATGAAGCTTTGCATGCCAAAGAAAAGATGAAATATATGGTATCCACTGAAGGTTCAAGTTCTAAAGGAGAAAGTCTGGCAGTTCGTGGCAGACCAACAGATAAGAATGATTCCAAAGGCAAGAACAAAAGAAATTCTAGAAGCAAATCTAGATCCAGACGTTCCAAGTCATGCAACTATTGCAAAAAGGAAGGACATGATATCTCTGAATGTTACAAGTTGAAAAACAAGGAGAAAAGAGCTTCTAATCAAAATCACAAACCAAATCAAGATGATGAAGGAAAAGCTACTTATGCTGCTGAAAATAATTCTAACGGTGATGTTCTTGTAGCTTTTGCAGGAATCCTAAAATCCAATGATGAATGGATTCTTGACTCAGCTTGTACTTTTCACATGAGTCCAAACAGAAGCTGGTTAACAGATTATCAACCTATAGAAGGTGGCTCCGTATTGATGGGTGATAATGCACCATATAAAGTCACTGGAATTGGTTCCATTCAAATCAAGATGTTTGATGGTGTTGTCAGAACTTTGTCTGATGTTCGACACGTTCCAGGTTTGAAAAGAAACCTTATTTCTTTAAGTACTCTTGACCTTAAAGGGTACAAATATTCCGGTGAAGGTGGAGTTTTAAAGGTTTCTAAAGGAGCTTTGATTGTGATGAAAGCTGATATTAAATCTGCAAACCTGTATCATCTACAAGGTAGTACAGTAACAGGTAATTCTAATGTTATTTCAAATTCATCTACTGATACTACTAACCTGTGGCATATGCGTATTGGGCATATGAGTGAACTTGGTTTGACAGCATTAAGCAAAAGAGGATTGCTTGATGGCCAATGCGTTGGCAAACTGGAATTCTGTGAACACTGCATATTTGGCAAACACAAGAGGGTGAAATTCAACACCTCGGTACATACTACAAAAGGCATTTTAGAGTATGTACATGCTGATTTATGGGGACCATCTCAAGAAGCATCACTAGGAGGTGCTCGTTATATGTTGACAATTATTGATGATTATTCAAGAAGAGTTTGGCCATATTTCTTGAAGCTTAAATCTGAAGCATTCTCTGCATTCAAAGAATGGAAAGTCATGGTGGAAAACCAGACCGGTAAGAAGGTCAAAAAGCTTCGCACAGATAATGGTATGGAATTTTGTTCAAATGAATTTAATTCATATTGTAAACTAGAAGGAATTGTTAGACACTACACCGTTTCTCACACACCCCAACAAAATGGTGTAGCTGAACGTATGAACAGAACCATTATTTCAAAAGCCCGTTGTATGTTATCTAACGCAGGATTATCTAAGTGTTTTTGGGCAGAAGCTGCTTCTACCGCATGTTATTTAATTAACATGTCACCTTCTATTCCACTTGATAAAAAGACTCCTATTGAGGTATGGTCTGGCTCCCCAGCAAATTATTCAGATTTAAGAATTTTTGGTTGCCCTGCTTATGCTCATGTTGATAATGGAAAATTAGAGCCTAGGGCAATTAAATGTATCTTTCTTGGTTACAAGTCTGGTGTGAAAGGATATAAGTTATGGTGTCCTGAAACTAAAAAGATCATAATTAGTAGAAATGTAGTATTTAATGAATCAGCTATGCTACATAAAGATTCCTCTACTAATATTCCTGTTGAGAGTCAACAAAAGACAAGTGTGCAGGTGGAGCAATCTGTTGACTCAGAACATACACCAGAAAAAGAAAACTATATCGATCAAAATCCATCAGTTGAGCAATAGTCTTCTACTCCTACTCCTACTCACCAACCACAACGTTCTATAGCAACTGATAGACCTAGGAGGGTCATTCATCCTCCCAAGAGACTTATAGAAGAAGCAAACATTGTTGCTTATGCTTTAAACGTTGCTGAAGAAATTGAAGGTATCAAAGAACCTTCAACTTATATGGAAGCCATTACTTCAGAACATTGCAACAAATGGATAATTGCCATGCATGATGAAATGGAATCTCTTGAAAAGAATGGCACTTGGGAGTTGGTGAAATTACCAAAAGAAAAGAAGCCTATCCGCTGCAAATGGATTTTCAAAAGAAAAGAAGGTATTACTCCAAATGAGGAAGCTAGATTTAAAGCAAGGTTAGTTGCTAAAGGCTATAGCCAAATCCCAGGCATTGATTTTACTGATGTTTTCACTCCTATTGTTAAGCATAGCTCAATTCGTACTTTACTTATTATTGTTGCCATGCATAACTATGAGCTTGAGCAGTTAGATGTCAAAACTGCATTTTTACATGGTGAATTGGAGGAAGATATTTATATGGAGCAACCTGAAGGCTTCATTATCCCTGGAAAAGAGAACTTGGTATGTAGATTGAAGAAATCTCTTTATGGGTTAAAGCAATCCCCAAGGCAATGGTATAAGAGGTTTGACTCTTTTATGCTATCTCATAATTTTAAAAGATCTGATTATGATAGTTGTGTTTATTTTAAGTCAGTCAATGGTTCATCAATATATCTGCTTCTTTATGTTGATGATATGTTGATTGCTGCAAAAGATAAACTAGAGATAGCAAAACTGAAAGCACAACTAAGCAAAGAGTTTGAAATGACAGACTTAGGTCCAGCCAAGAAAATTCTTGGTATGGAAATTATTCATAACAGACAGCATGGAAAACTATACCTAAGTCAAAAGAGGTATATTGAGAAAGTTCTTCAAATATTCAACATGCATAAAGCCAAGCCAGTGAGTACTCCGTTAGCTGCACATTTCAAACTGTCTTCAGCATATTGTCCAAAGACAGATGATGAAATTAACAACATGGCAAAAGTTCCGTATTCTAGTGCAGTTGGTTCTCTAATGTATGCCATGGTATGTTCTCGCCCTGATTTATCTCACGCTTTAAGTGTTGTTAGCATATATATGGCTAACCCAGGAAAAGAGCATTGGAAAGCTGTTCAATGGATTCTTAGATATTTATGCGGTACTTCCAATGCATGTTTACAATTTGGAAGTTCTGGTAAATGACTGGTGGGCTATGTAGATTCTGATTATGCTGGAGATTTGGACAAAAGAAGATATTTGACAGGTTATGTCTTTACCATTGGTGGATGTGCTGTGAGTTGGAAGGCAAGTCTACAGACCACTGTTGCCTTATCCACAACTGAAGCAGAATACATGGCAATTTCTGAAGCTTGTAAGGAAGCTATTTGGTTAAGAAATTTATATGGTGAACTTTGTGGAGACACATCTTCCACAAAGATTTTTTGTGATAGTCAAAGTGCTATTTATCTCACAAAAGATCAAATGTTTCATGAGAGAACGAAACATATTGATGTACGTTATCACTTTATTCGAGATGTTATTTCCAAAGGTGATATTCAAGTTCAAAAGATTAGCACTCATGACAATCCGGCAGATATGATGACGAAGCCGGTTCCAGCAACTAAGTTTGAGCTTTGCTCAAGCTTGGTTGGTATGACAATCTAATTCCAAGGATTGTTGGCACACGATGATTTTATAATGAGGAGTTCTACAAATGGAAATTCGTCTCAAGGTGGAGTTTGATTACTTATTGCTTTTAAAGTCAAGGTGGAGATTGGAGATTGTGAAAGATTCCTTCAAAAGCAAAAGCAGTCAAAAGAAGAATAATTCATGTGGGCCCCACATGAATAGTAATAATCAAAATCAAATGCCAATTGAGTTTTGAACGACGATTTTTCAATTGCAGGCGCCTACGTTTTTTTCATTTATTCACACGGCAAAGATTCGGCTGATCATCCCTATAAATAGGGATGATCATTTTCCAAATGAAATCGTCCAAAACCATTGAGTGAAATATATATATATATACATAGATATATATTGTGAGGCTCTGTGTATTAAAGAAAAGAGAGATATATTTTCATTTCCAAATCTTGTAACCTCCTCATTTTTCTTCATATAGTGATTATCATCGGTTGTGCCCGTGGTTTTTTCCCGAAAGGGTTTTTCCATGTTAAATCCTTGTGTCCACATTTATTTTTCTTTTATCGTATTATTATTTTATTTTATTGTCGATATATTTATTTATAACAAAGACCACCAGAAAGAACATAATTATATCGTTGCGACACCTTCTGGTAATACCTAAAAGCAACATAACCGGAGAGATACGCCACAAAAATCCAGCTCGTATAATTCAAGGCGGAAGCCGACGGCATCGTCGCCAACAACACCGGAAAATGAATCGATCGAATCCAAGTCTGACCCAGGAAACACTTGTGAGCGGTCCACGCCAAAAGCGAAAAAATCGCTCCAACAAGGAAGAACCAATTGATCGCCGGGTAAACACCTAGGTTACCAAAATTTATTTGAGGTCCGACTAAACCCCAAATTACAAATGCATCGTAAACACATGGTCAATCGGGCACTTCCATTGACTGTCTTTCGGATTTCTCATTTTCTGTCTCCGCCTTGTCCACAAAAACAAGTTCGGATTTCTCCTTATTGTCTTGCATTACATAAGCCTGCACATCGCTGGAAGAGGGAAAGAGAAAACGGGAAGAAAGCTTGAAGCAAAACACACACACTTGTATGTGTGAAATCACGACCAAGAGAGAGACAATGGGACGGGTTGGAATTGAACAAGAAGAGCGAGAACTATAGCTGCAATAGCGGTGGTCGACGATTGCATCAGAGAACGAAAAAATTAGGACCACCGGCGCTAGTGGCGACGGTCGGTGGTACTCACGGTTGCCGACGACAGCAGGTGAGGCTCAAGGAACATCTCATAGCCTGATTTCATGTCTAAACATCTACCAACTTCAGATTTTTGTCAATAAACCACCCCTGATTCCCAACTCGTGATTTGCAATTGGATTCATGGTCGCGAAGACGAAGAAGAAGGTGGAGAGGAACAGGCGGTTTCACATGAATGTTGCAAATGCCTGTAACTTGTAAGACTAAACGGAATGGTATGTTATTTTTCATCGGCATCTACGTGTAATCTCCATGCCGTCGGCATGGACCATTCCACTTCAGCGGCATCCATACGCAGCGGCAGCCCCTTGCCTTTGAAAATGTAATCGGCATCTGTTGTATTGCGTTGAATTAAATTTTTTTTTATATCCTCTAAAATCCAATTTTTCATAGGCATCCATTCCAAGTTAGAGGCATAGAAAATCCATTTCGTAGGCATCCTACGTGGCAGGCGATGGCGATGGTTTCATAGGCAACCATTCCCTTTAGCCTAAAAAGGCGTTGTTGGGGGTTTTACATTACATACATTTATTTTAATTTTAATTAATAATAATGAAATATTTGCTACAGTGCAGCCAAGTCATATGCCATGTAGGAAGAGATCGGCCTATGTGGCAATGTAACCGGCTGTATTCTGTTAAAGGATTAAATAAAACGGTTAATGTATATTTCGTACCCCCAAAAAAGCAAAAAAAAAATAGTTTAAGGACCTTTTAAACCAAAAGGTGATAGTTTGTTGGGCTACAGTATTATTTTGCCTTTTATTTACAATGTAATTCTAAGCTACATTCTTAGGCTTTTTAATTTAAACTAATATACAAGTCTAAATGAGTAATAACAATCAATTAAGCAGTTTATGATGTCGCCGGTGCCACTGCAAGGAACATTTCAAACGTTCAAAAATGAGACCTTAGTTATATTTAAAAAAAAAAGTTATATTTTTTTCTCTAAATACTAAACAATCAACCTTAAAATTTTAATAGTACAATATTTCATTCAATATAATTTTCATAAAAATATTTCTTACTTGTAACATAGACTATTATTTGTCTTCATCCTCGTTAGACAATGAATTTTTTTTTCAATACGTTTGTCAAAGTGGTAGCTCCTTTTTCGAAGAAGCAGAAAGCTCTAATATTGACCGAACGACTAAAATTTCTATAACAGTGATCGTGCAGCTGCACGCAAATTTTGATACGTGATTACTTTGACGAAAATTTCTTGTACAGCGATAAGACATTTAAACGATGGTTTTGTTTGAGTAAATCGCTATTATTACATATAGCTAACGATTTGAAAAAGAATTACGAACAAATTCTTTCAATTGAGGTGGGATGTTACAGGTAGACAAGGATTTACTATATATCAGAAGTGTATGGCTACAATTCGACTTTTGGCTTTGGGGGTCACCACCAATGCAATAGAAGAAAATTTTGAAAATGTTTGAGAGAACGCACGTGAATTTACATATTTGTTTGTTGAATATGTAATCGAGCTTTACGACAATATATATTTGCGGAAACCGAAAAAATTTTGATATCAAACAATTGTTTAAGGCACACATAGAAGCACATTGTCTCCAAGGAATGTTTAGAAACCTTGATTATTGTCCAACTACCTGGCAATGTCAATTTGCGCGAGGTGATCATAGAGTTATGATGATGATACTAGAAGTAGTGGGATCACACGGTCAATGGATTTGACATGCGCTCTTTGGTGTTACTAGGTTAAACAACGACATAAACGTTCTTAAAGAGTCGCTAATGTTAAATGATTTTCTAATAGGAAATTAACTGACTTTCCATTTGTAGTGAATACAAATGAATACAAGCATGGGTATTACCTTGTTGATAAGATATATTCTGAGTACTCTACATTTATCAAAACATACATGTTAGAAAAATTCTTAGTCTCTAGACAAATAAACAATATTTCTATAGGTAGTATGGTTCTTTTGGATTACTCACAAAGCATGATTAAGCACAAAATAACAATGGTGGATAATGGGGACTAGTTTGTTAATTTGTCATTTTATGTAAATATAATACTTCGTTTTTATTTATTCTTTTTATAATTTATTGAGCACGTTTTAATTCACTTTTAGTTTAAATCGTATGCATATTTTCTATTTTTCTAAGGGGTTGGAAAGTCGTTTCTATAAGTGGTGACAAACAACAAAAGGCACGAACAGAAGCAGTTGCATTATTCAAGGATGGTACCTCTCCACTTTTGGTAAGCAATAAATGATAATAATAATAATCATTATTTAATGTTGGTTCTTGAAATGAAAGATTAACCGTTTTCTTTTGGGTTGATTGTTGTATTCAGATAGCAACGGATGTAGCAGCTCGAGGTCGGGATATTCCGGATGTTGAAATTGTAATAAATTACAGCTTCCTGATGACCACGGAGGATTATGTTCACCGAATTGGAAGAATGGGGCGTGCTGGCAAGAAGGGCGTTGCACATACCTTTTTTATGAAGGAGAATAAGATAATTTCCATAAATTTATATAAGTTACATTCTTCAACCATCATTTGTATGTTTACTTTTTTATGTATTGAAATCTAATGTGATTTAGGCACTTTCTGGGGAGCTGATAAATGTGCTTAGAGAAGCCGGACATAATGTAACTGCTAACCTTTTGAACTTCGGGACTCATGTCAAGAAAAAGGTTTGACTTCTGTGGTCAACTGATCCATTTATTGAATTTAAAATTGAAAATGTTATGAGATTTGAAAATTTAAGGGTGCGTTTGGTTGCGGAAAAGTGTTTTCTGTTTTCCATTTTCATTTTCAGAAAAATGGAGTAGAGTTTTCGTTTTTATTTTCAGTAGAAAACGCGTTTGGTTAATCTAATTGAGTTTTGGTTTTCCTTTTTAGAAAATTAGAAAACGCGTTCGGATATGTATTTACTATAAGTTTTCATTTTCTATTTTTATATTTCAAAATAATACAAAATAACACATTTTTATAAACCTACCCTACCCTACCTCACCCCACACCAATCCCACCACCTACCCCACCCTACCACCACCCCCCACCATTACCCTACCCTCACCCCTACCTTTACCCACCACCCACGTCCCACCCCAACCCTACTCACCTCCTACCCACCCTACCACCCCATCCTACCCTACCCCACCCCACCCACCCCTAACCCTCACCCACCCTCACTCCTACCCCACCCCACCCTTACCCCACCCTACACATCTCCTACCCCACCTCGTGTAGGGGTGGGAGGGGTGGGTGGGGTGGGGTGGGGTGGGGTGGGGTAGGGGTAGGGGTAGGGTGGGGTAGGGTAGGGGTAGGGGTAGGGTGGGGTGGGTGGTTGGTGGGGTAGGGTGGGGTCGGGTGGGTGATGAGGGTGGGAGGGCGGGTGGGGGCAGGTGGAGGTGGGTAGGGGTAGGGTAGGTGGGTGGAGGTTGGTTGGGGGTAGAGGTGGGTGGAGGTGGGTAGGGGTGGGTGGAGGTGGGTGGGGTGGAGGTTGGTAGGGGTGGGTGGAGGAGGGTAGGAGTGGGTGGGGTAGGGGTAGGGTAATGGTAGGGGTGGGTGGTACGGGGTAGGGGTTGGGGTAGGGTATGGTTGGGTGGGTAGGTGGAGGGTGGGTAAGGGTGGGTGGGGTAGGGTAGTGGTTGGGTGGGGTGGGGTAGTGTGGGGGTGGGTGGTTGGAGTGGGGTGGGTTAGGGGTAGGGGTGCGGTGGTGGGTGAGGGTAGGGGTGGGGCGGGTGGGGTAGGGGGTGGGTGGTGGGTGAGGGTAGAGTGGGGGTGGGGTTGGGGTGGGGTGGGGTAGGGTGGTGGGTGAGATGGGTAGAATATGTGTGGAGGTATTGTATTTTTTGAAAAATTTAGAAATAGAAAAGTTTGGAAAACAATAATTTTGAGTTTTATATGTTGTATGTAATTTTGGAAAACGGAAAATTTTGGAAAATTTTGGAAAATTTGATTAACCAAACGCGTTTTCCAGCTTTTCATTTTTCTTGGAAAATTTTCTTGGAAAACTAGAAAATTTTCCACAACCAAACGTATCCTAAAGTTTTCTCTTTTTCTGTGGGTGCAGGAATCGAAGCTGTATGGAGCCCATTTCAAAGAGATATCTGCATATGCGCCTAAAGCCACAAAGATTACGTTTGACTCTGATGAAGATTGATTCAAGATTTTGACCAAAAGCCAAGTGTTCTTATTATATTTTCTTTTTCCAATGTTTTATTTTATTCTTTATCATATTTAATTATTTATCTATTAATTAATTGCCGTCATTTTTGGGCAACTTTGTGTACGTTTTTTTTCTCGGGTTGTGTCACGCGGATCTTATATCGGGTCGGGTTTTCCCAGGTTTGTTCCTCTTATGACTCTCGTCTTACCTTCTCCTTTCTTTTCTTCTGTCGATCGGTGCGTCTTCACTACCTGGATTTCCCGTCATCGTCTTCTGAGCTGAGACCCCATTTGGATCTCTCGCGGTTTTGCGTCTTCTGTCGTTTCCTTTATTGCTTACCTTCACCCAATAATCGACAGACGAGCAGGAGACACACGAACGGAAAAGCCGTCGGAACAGCGAAACACGTCGTTCAACGCATCGGAGCAGCGAAAACCGACGCTGCCGGCGGCGGTTGTTGGTGGTGGTGGCGGGGGTCCATTGATTTCCTGTCAAACGTAACGTTACAAGCACCGGCGGGACTCTATCCTCGAATTTCGCCTTTGTTTTGGAAACCGATTATCTTCAAATTTGAAATCGATTTCCTTTCTCTAATCAACAAATCATTCACATTGATGTAAACGGCGCCACCACACTATGTATTCTCTCTGGCCAACTTCGATATCTTCATCGTCGCACAGGCAACGCACAACACCACCACCACCACTATCTGAATCAGTATATAGAGTCAATATGTGTTTCTCTTTATTACAGTATTTCAATTTCTCATGGGTAATTGCTAATTACTATCTTTTTGGCATTCAAATGTAATTTAACCCTAACAGATACAGTATATGATGCAGACGTTTCGTAAAATTGAGAAGATGCACAGAGGCATCAGGTTTGTACCCACTTTTTCTAAAATCTCTTAATATCTTTCCCGAGATGATGTGAAAGGGAGGCAAGATCGACAAACTGGTGATGATTATTTTTTCGAATTTGATTTTGCATTTTTTCCGGTCACAGTATCAAGATTAAGGATGTTCCAAACATGAAGATGCCATCGATTTATATGTAAAAAGCTGCCAATTTTTATAAGGAAAGCATAACAGTTGAGTGATGTATGCATGGGTTGGAGATGATCCATGTAGAGATGGTGATTTACCAACTTCGTCTGGTATCACATGCTCCACATAAGGTGATTTCAGAGTAGTTACTGAACTGTAAGTGTTACTTCATATTGTACGTGTTCTTGAATCTTGAAAATGTGGAACCAATCTGTTATTTTCTAAAATTATAATCATTGGAGGGAAGTATATGCAGTTTCACTTTACCACAAATCTGTTTTTGGTTCTTCTTTTCCGATTTTAGGTTTTTCTAGCAACACAATTTTTTTGGTTTTTATTTACAAATTGTGTGTTTTCGGCAAGCAAAAGATTCACTTTTATGCCTTTCTTCAGTTTAATATATGAGTAGTATTGATATGTTGACTATTTTGTGCTTATTATTTCAGATCTGACTATGGTTTCTTTTTGTTCTCTCTCCAATCTCCATCTCTTACATAAAGAGAAATCATGTGGTAAAAAATGGAATACTTATTTTATCTTAAATTCATACCTCTTTTCTCCAGATTTGATTACCTACAAGTGGGCTTAATGTGGCTGTCAAACACTAACTTAAAACATCTAAACTTCAATGCCACTAGAAACTTTTTAATTTTGTTTTGACTTATGGGTTATTTGTTGCTTGTATTGAAGTTGGATTTTGTTTATTGTGCAAGCCTTTAAAAAAAGTTAAATCTTTATGCTGGAGAACAAAGGCGCATAATGGTGTGACATCAAATTATATTCGAGATGTTGGTTAGATTTAGTCAAAATTCAGATGTAGTTATATTTTTTTTAAATAAAAGTTAGTTAAGTAATTCAAATCATTATGATGACGGTGCAAGCCAAATTCGTTTAAAAGTTCTTTCTGTGTGATATATGTACATGATCTTGCATATTACATCCTTAAAGATGATACATCACCCTGCATTTTCGGATTAACTGAGAAACAAAGGTGGTGTTAGGAAAGTGCATACAGTTGCTGGAGATGCTAATCTATTGTGATTTTGATTCTTTATTTCTTATTAAACCTTTTATGCCAAAAAGCTATAAAATTATTTTTTTAGTTTAAGAGGTGTATTGAGATTGTAAAGAACCAAATATTTACAGGTAAAGATGTTAATTTACTATTGTTTTTTAATTAATTTTTGGGTAAATTACTTTTACATGACTATCAATAGAAATTTTGATTTTATGCAGACCACAAGGATTATTGCTACTATCAGAAGTGCTTTAACCATAAGTTTCACAAGTTACCTCTTGCTAATTCTATAGTTCGCGGTTTTCTTTTCCCTGGTGAGTTATAAATTTTCATTTTTTATCCTTCATATACTTGTGCATTTTGATCTTCATATGCTATGATCTTATTTGTAGAACTGTGATTGAAGGTGCAACTTACTTAACCACACATGGTGTATATTTTTTTGTTCTTATTTATCACCCAATTCCTATAACACCATTGTTGGGTGTTAAGAAAAACATGGCGCCTTCTGCAGCTGCACAGGCTATTGTTGCGGCTCAAGCTCTTCAAGAACATGCTTCAAGTGCGCAAGCTACGCTATAAATACTCCGAAAGAAGCTATACTGAACTGAAAAAAATGCATCTTTAGAAAATTCCACTGGCAGGATCGCCCTCCCAATTCGAAGTTTTTTCTTGGAAGTTTCAACAGTGATTTTCAAAGTTGGAGTTCCAGTTTCAAAGAAGGAGAGTAACAAAGGAGGATATTAGGGAGTTAATCTTCCGGGAGATTCTAGAATATCATCCTCAATTGCTTAAAGATTACATGGCTAGAAATGATCGCACAAATTTCCTATATCCGAGGTTCTTAATTAATACCACTCTTATGATTTTTGTGTCTTTGTTGTATTCTTGATTTTGTTCTAACATGTTTTTGTAATGTGTAGTGTCGTTGGTCAATTTAGGAGACAGTTTGCGTATTTTGAGGAAAATGTTGGGAAAAGTGGGCCCGTTATACCTCCAGAAAGGAAGCACGTTTCCGTTCCTAGGTAAGGGGTTGTTTCTTTTTGACTTAATTTGGATAGAATGACTTAATGAGTTGAGCCATAAAAGTTAGCTCAATGTATTATTAAAACATTACTAACCATTTACCTAAGTGTTCTTCTTTTTTCCTTCCAATGAGTAATGTGAAAGTGTATAAAAAAGAACGAGGAATTATAGCATCCTACTTTCATGAAACATCCACCTAGCTTACTATAGCAATGTCATTCAAATACCAAGCAATTTTTACTGCTATAAGACAAAAAAATGCAATGCTGAAATAGAAAGAAATGAAAGTAGGATGCTATAATACACAAACATATGAAAGTACATCGCTATTTCTTTCATTACTTGATTTTCCTAGATTTCCAACAATCTTGCACTTAATATGATCTGTGCAGCCTCGAGTTAATTTATTCAAGCACTATTAACGATTGTTTAAAACTAATTCTCCATAATCACTAATAATCTTCACATTATTCATTAAATTGTTTACATCGCATACAAATTAATCGATTGTTTATGCAAAACAGTGGGACCCGGGACCAAAAAAAACGTGCGGAGCACGGTCTCCCACTCGTTAGAATGAATGATAGTTGGATTATTATATGATTAAACTGCACCATTATCATCAGCTTGTAGTGTATTTATATGATCTGATTATTCATGCAACGTTTTTGTATCCTTGTTTTTTATGTTTAGGTAACGATGTTTTTTCTTGCAAATAAATGTCTACCAGAACGGGATGATCCTATTTTTATTGTTACATTTACAATGGTTTTGGAACACTTAAAATTACAAAATAACAAATTACGTTTTTTTATTTGTTATGTTTAGGTAACTATGTTATTTCTTTATGTGCTAACTGCTAAGTCAATATATCAGATGCTAGATTCAGTTTATTTGTTAACTTGTTGACGTTTTTAACCTAAATTTTAATAACATGACTCCTCCATGGGAAATTTATCATTAACGGTTTAAGGTCATAAAATACAAAGGTATATTTTTTATTTGTTCCATCTCTGTCACTGATTTTTCTAGTACCTATTAAATCCTTGTAAAAAGTCTCACATAAGTCATAAGGTAACCAACTGATTAAATCAGAACTTAAACAACACATTATTTTTACTTTAATGAGCACCAAGAGTAATTGTGTAAGCAAAATATACATGCAATTCACGTCTTAAATCACCAGACTATCTTGAAGCTGTTTATTGGTTCCAGAAAGTTTACATTTGGAAAAGAAGTTGAAAGTACATTGCTATTTCTTGCAATCAATCTATTTAATGCTATTTTCATAAAGTTTAAATTTTGAAACGGGGCTGAAAGTGCTTTGGGGTGAAACGAAGCTTCAGGGTAAAAATTGAAACAAGCTATTCTCTTTAAGAAACATATAATCTTTCACATACAGGTGGCTGAATATACATGCAATTCACGTCAAATAGATTAACGGCCCATTAGGAGCAAATAAAGTCAACTTGTGAGATTAAAACTCAAGTGAGTGTCAGTAAGGCAATAAAGTCAACTAGTCTATAAGAAACTGCACCACTTTACCAAAAAGGACACTAAATGAAACAAATGGTACCCTACATTATGTCCTTCTACCTCATTGCTATCATTCTTCAGCTTTATCTTGATCTGAAGAGGGGGGAAACACTTGTATAATCAAGTCTACCAGTTCTTGAATGTTGTGACTGTCGTCATCTACGCGTGAATCAAGATCATCAATAATCGGGTCAATTTCCTCTAGACTAGCTGGCCTAATGTTGATGATACTTGTGATCTCAGATTTTGTAAGCTTGTATGGTTTACATTTCGTCACAAAATCAACAATGCTCTCTCTCGTTTGACTGCTACCAACACTCTTTTCCAGGTAGTCATAAACCTTGAATTCTGAAGGTTTTACTGGTGCAAGAACCTTTGTGGGATCTTTTGCAGCCCCTCTAGAACGTAGGAAATCCAGCACTTCAAAGTTTGTAAGAAAGCCTGCATTTTCTTTCAGTATCTTCATCACTTGAAACAGGTAACCTGAGTTCAATGCAGAAGATTAGGAATCAAAGACAGATAATGACTACCAATAATATTAACAAGAGTATCACTTAAATCGGGATTCTCCTAATTAACAATCCCTAACAAATTATTAACTACTAGCAAGTAACAACTAACAATTAGCAATTAACAAAAGAATAGCCAGTCATATGACCACTGGAAGAACAAGTAATACATATGATTTTTGTCCGTAACCTGTAAAACATAAGAAATCTTTCAGTGTATTCTTCGTTTTTTGCTATAGTCAGCTTGGATTTTTAGACAGACACAAGTGGAGTCTTGAATCGTCAGTGAAATTTCACGATTAATAAGCATCACTAAAATCACAAAACGCTGAAACCGAAATTGAAAAATGTAAAGGGTTTAACGGAACATAAATTGTATGAAGAAAAGGCAAACCTCTTGAGGGACAGGAAGATGAGATGTAGTAGCTGAATAGAAGGAACGAAGCGATCGATTAGGGTTAGCCGTTAATCCTAGGCGATAGACTGGTGGAGGAATGGGAGAGAGCAGCGGCTGCAACAGGGTTTAAAAATTAAAAACAAAATTTAAATAAGAGATTCGAACCCTAGACGCACATCGTAGGGATGTCTCAACCACTACGCTAATACATAATTTGCGTTCTATTTCATCGTTCCACTTCCACATATATATTCTACTTCTTAAAGTTGCACAATATTCATTATACAAGAGTCAATTTCGTAATGAATTAATAAACGAGTGGGACCCCGTGCTCCGCACGGGTTCAGGATGGTTCTTTTTACCTCAATTTTAATATTCCCTTTTGTGACATGAAGGTTCTCTCACTAAACCCGTTGACCCTATTTCTTTTTCCAATAGAATTGCGGTGTAATATCAGACCAAAATCCAGCAGCATCTTCAATTGGTGGTTGTTTTTAAGTGCTTACAACCTCTTGAATGTTACATTAAAAAAACCCAAAACCTAGTGCAGAAAACAAACAAAGCTTATTTGCATAATAACAAATGAGAACCCATATAAAAAAAGCCAATGAAAACACAAATTAATCCAAACCCATATTTCAAGTAATAATATAAGAATAAAAATATAAACTTACCTCTTTATCTTTATCAGTCAAAGTAGGCTCAAAGTAGGCAAGTCAATATGAATTTGAGAGGCATGCATGCGAATAATGCTCCAACCAAAGTTGCAGTATTTTTTATTTTGCAAACAACATCAACCCCTTCAACTTTTTCAACCTGTTTATAAAAAAATTATATATATATATATATATATATATATATATATATATATATATATATATATATATATATATATATATATATATATATTTCACAGAAAAGTAATTCTTCATTATAAGAAAAAGCAAACTACTTTGAAAAACTACTCAATTATAGCATTGTAATTTCATTTTTTTCTTATTATAGTAGTGAAATTTTCCAAAGTACAATGCTATTTAAAAATTAAAATTTGTTTTCTTATTTAATGTAAGGAAAATATTAACCTTGCACACGCAACCGTAGGTGGATGATCTGCTATTATCTGCTGACCTGTAATTAAGCGGCTTTAGCTCGGTTGAAAGCAACCTATCCACCTACACACCAAAATACACTCAGTTTTCTAATTATGAAAATGACCATTTTGCCCTCAATCAAGTGAATGTTATAATCCAGACCTCAGCAATTACTATATCGATGCATTGTTGGAGGCCTTTAAGAACAGGACTTTCGGCACTCGTCATAGTCGATGCCATTTCCTCACATGAAGACGACAACTATACCTATTAAATCAGTTCAACTTTTTACTTTGTACCTTTAATTAAAGAATAAATTTATTGGTTTAAAATATGAAAATTTAGTCATACCTATGTCGACAGAGATGTTGTTAGAACTATGTGTTGCACGCCTGCACCAAAAGCATCATAAGCACTTTCATCTCTTTTGGGGAAACCTGCAAGTCCAAAAGTTATTATTATGGTGTTCATCTTAGACCTTTATCCTGCAAGAATCTTATGTGGGTATGAGTGTTTTAAAAAGTAGAGTAGACTTGAGAACAAATAGTAAGTCAAAGTCCGATTACAAATATCAAGAAGAATATTGGAAATTTTACCTGGTGACCATAATCCCATATGATTCGGTCATCTAAGTTGTTGAAAACATCGTGTCAAGCTACAACCAACTCAACCATTCCATAACTTGAAATTAAATGCCCACCAATTTTTGAAAGTGAATATACTATATCGACTCTTGACTCTGCTGCTAGTTGTTCGAGATCATGGAATAACGGTAAGAACATGAAATATGCACAAAGTACAAGTCAAAGGAGAAACAACTAAACGGGAGGAAGTGACTCAACAATTAACATTTTATCAAAGTCATTTCCCCGACTGCGCTCCAGAAATCCTTTTCATTCGTTATAGTTAGATCCAGCCGTTTGTAAATCCACTATTAGTCTTAACATAATAATCAAGTTAAGAAATAATCCATTTCTGGATACCTAATATAAAGAAAGATACAAAGATGTGGCAATACAGAAGTCGGTACATAGTAATCTTTTGATATTTTTCACAAAGATTAGAACCAGAAATTAAGAACCCAAGAATCAAGAAATAACAAAATTTCCATTCTTACATGTAAAGCTTCTCCACCAAGAAAAATAAACCAAATCAGCATCATCATCTGTGGATGAGAGACGTATAATAATAGTTTGAGTTTATAATAAGTCATACACATCATGAAAACAAAAGGAAATCTTCAAAAATAGTTACTGTGAAAATATTCTTAAAGGTTAACCTTTTGTCATCGAGTGGGAGACCTTTTGAAGAGATAAATCTATCCCATTCTGATCCTTTGCCACTCGATTTCGTATAGTTTTCCTACAAATGGTATAGAAAGTAACATGAATTAATAAGTAATAATCACTGTATCGCATTACGTTTACCGGTTGTGGAGAGCTGAAGTTTCATATCTGCTTTGACCTTCTTCTGCAACCGACTGTATGCAAAAAGGAAAAGGAATAGTTGATCTTTCAGCATGTGACTTCATACAACATGGATAATATGTTTCATTATTGATATAATTTACACTATTTTTTTTAAATAACAAAATAAAAGATAAAATGGAAAAAGAATGGTATCTTCTTGTTCTTAAAAGGTAAGCTTCAAGAATTAGGTTTTGATTATGTTGGTAAAGAGTTATAAACTTCAAGAAATTGGGATATGGAAATAACTGGTTTATCAGAACTAATGAGTGATCGAAACATCAAAATACAAAATTGTCGGTCATTTTAATTTGCATCAACCGGACGATTGAGTGTCAACTGCCATGCAACACCACTGGTATACAAAAAATAAAAATAAAAAAAATTATAATTTGTGGGTATGAATAAGTTGTAATACTATAACATGATGGAAAGTACATTGCTATTTCTTACCTATCCCAAGCACGCAAATTCATATCTGAACCGGTAGCTCGCTCTTTAACTTTGACACCAAGATTTGCAACAATGTTTGAAATAAAGAGTGCGATTTTACAAGTAGGGTGGATTTGGAACTTAATTGTAACCTACAGTGTGATTGATTCTAAATATAAGAACATTGAATTCAATCTAGTGTGTTACAGATAGGAAGCCCAAGCAACCAAATGACCTTTTTGCCCTTCACGGCAACAGTATGTTGAAATCCATTAGGCAAAAGATTATGTAATTTCCAATGGAATTCAATTCCGTACTCATTTGAAACCAAATGCGAGGTTGTAATGGAATTGAGATCTGATTCCAGCCAAATCTTACAGAATTCGGCAAACCAAACGCCCCCTTGGTTTCAAAAATACTCAAAACTTGTGGCCAATCTTTTAAGATTGTAAGAGGTATTGGTGCTAATCAACGATGGTCTTTGGTCTAAGAGAAACAAACACCCATATAGCGGTTAGTGTTGCACTGAATACTGCCCGGCCTCCTGCAACACGATATGTTCTATGTGACTCGCAGATACGAAATTTTCAGATCCTGATATCCCTTTTCTAACCGTATGCTAGCCCTAACTGAAACATAATAGGCGTTAATTGAAGAATTAAAGCGTAAATGCGTACCATTGAAGGAGGAGGAAAAGGAAAAGATGAACTGCTGCGAATGAAACTCGTAAAACTTTGAATGCTCAGTGACTCCGTCGTTGGAGAACCGGTGCGCCGACTTTGTTGCTGAAATTGGATGGACGATGATCGGAAACGGCGATGGCGGATCTCAATTTAGAATACACAAAGACGAAAAATCCAGTTAGCGCAAGCGGTGTTTTCTCTTCTTCTTCCCTTTAGGGGTTATCGATGTCATGATTTGGGAACTACCGAAACCGGTGGAGAAGACGACATCGAGAGAGTGGAAAGCCGTGGTATGGAGGAGGCGCAAAATCCACCACATCACGGTAAATCCAGCAATTGGAAACGCAGTCGGCGGAAGCAGAAGACTCAAACAGCATCGGTGGCTTCACTGGTGTCGGTGGGGAAGCGATGAAGAAACGATGTTGACGAAGGTGACGAAGCGGAAAGAGATGGCATCGGTAGCTTCAGTGATGCAAGAAAATGGTGGTGTCGGTGGGGAAAAGATGAAGACACGATGTGAATGAAGGGGAGGAAGCGGGAGTGAAGCGGTGGAGCAGGACGTAAATTCGAGAAGTGGGACGAATGAGGGAGAAAAGGGTGGAAAGATCCAATCAAACGACCCGAATCCAATAAAAAACCGCGTTACATGACCCGGGGAAAAAAAACGTACACATATGTTGAGAAATTACGGTAATTAATTAATAGAGTAATGTATCGGTAATGATAAAAGTTAGAAAAAAAAGAAACATACCATAACGGGCTGAAGAAGACCTGAAGATCATGTGTTTGTACTACTTTTTAAATAACTTTTAACAATTTAGTGTAAAAGATATGTTAAGGGTTAGAGATGGTTTTAATGCATAATTCTTGTCCCAAGTTAACTAGAAAATGCTATTTCAGTTACCCCAAAAATACTACATATAAATAATAAAGGTAATACTTAACAAAATTAAATGGATTTTTTATACCAACTACATCATATTATCATGTATTATTATTGTCGTCATATTCAATATATCAAATTGTATGATTATATAAATTGTTTTTCTTATTATATAAGTTTTTTAATTTTCAACTGTGTAACACACGATTTTGTAACCTACTGATAAATATATAAGTGGTTTAGGGTCGAGTAAATGAGACTGAGTAAGTGATCATGCGCATATAACTCTAACACCATAATCACTCAAACATGCGGAAATTATAACCACTTAAACGGTAAAGTTTGTAAAAAATATAATCCTAATGTGACAATC
Source organism: Cichorium intybus (assembly GCA_023525715.1). NCBI lineage: Eukaryota > Viridiplantae > Streptophyta > Magnoliopsida > Asterales > Asteraceae > Cichorium > Cichorium intybus. The sequence goes on along the minus strand of JAKNSD010000037.1, from coordinate 1,312,058 downwards.
CATTATATTTTGAAAGGCTTAATGGATTGGAGTCTGGAGATGGTTATTAGCTGTTATGACTTGCAAATTAATATGATAAAATTTGGGTTGTGCTATAAATACCCCCCATTACATTTCGTACCCCCCGTAAACACCCATCAAATCAAAATGGGTTTTAATTATATTAGTTTTTTAATCTAAAACCCCTAATTGATTTGTTTTTTTTTTTTCTATCTTTTGTTGTCTTTTCTTTTATTATTATTATTATTATTATTATTATTATTTTGTTTATTATTATTATTATTATATATTTATTATTATTAGTTTTTATAAAATTAAGACCGTTCGTGTTTATTGATAATTTAATACCTCCTTTTTTGTCGTTCAAATTTATTCGGTCGTTTATAAACCAAGTGGTTGTATGTATAATTTATTCTTTATAAAATCATTCGATTTATACTGTTTGTAGGTAATCGAAATTCACGCTAATATTAGCCGAAAACCATCATTTTTTATCCGTCGAGCCATTTGTACACCATCTTTGTTTGTCCAGGCTTGTGCATGCGTATATATCACAACATTCTGCTGAATGAGAAACATTGTATAGTGTTCGACTAAATGTTTATCTTCGCTATCCAGATATGAATCGTATAATTGTAATATTGGACCAAACTTTGCATTGTTATTATTATTTATATTGTTATTTTTTATACATTCGTTCGAATTTGAAATAACCGTTTTGATATAATTTGACATAATTTTATAAATTATAAACGTCGTTCGTTATGTCGTAATTACTTTAAAAAAAACTAATTTTTATTATTACTAAAACGTAAAATTATAAAAGATAAATTCATTATTATTATTTTTATAATAATAATAATAATAATAATAATAATAAATCAAATATCAAATAGTATTAATAAAAGAAAATAAAATAGAAAATGAAAAGACAACTAAAAAACAAAATAGATAAAAAGACAAAAAAAACAAGAAAAAAAACAAAAAATCAAATCAAAGGAGGTATAACTAGACAATAGAGGGGTATGTTTCCTAAATAATTATTTTTCTGTAGTGATGGTAAGAAGAGTCAAACCCACAACACTCAATTTAACTAATCCCACCATAAAACCTTATTGAAAAGTAAGGTTTTTAAATAGTTTTAGGCAAGCAAAAATCATAGGGGGTTTTGGTTAATGAAAAATATAATTTATGAAAATTTAAAACAATATATTAAAGTATGACAATATAATATGGATAACTCAAAACTGGATCAACTGATTGGTTTGAATTAAGATGTAATAATCATTGATATTTACGAGGAATAATAGGGGCTTTGGTTAATAAAAAAATAAATTATAAAAAAAATCATTCTAGAAATTTAAATCAAATAATTAAAGTAGGAAATAGTAGTATGGATAACTCAATATTGGATCAACTGATTGGTTGGCTAAAACATAGATTCGGAAAAGGAAATTTTGTTTGGTGTGATTGGGTTAACTCTCCTTTTCTATGTTTGTAACTTGTGTTTCTTTTCTTTTGTATTCTTATTAGACTTTCTACTGCTAGCTCCTTGTTGGTAGTGAGGGTCTTTTATTTATAATATTTATTCGCCGGTTCCAAAAAAAAGATTGATGATTGGTTTGACTCAAGACGTCATTGATATTTACAAGGAATCCTTTCACATTGTTTACTTGAATTAGCTTTGGTCATTACTTTGTTTAAACAATCGACATTTTTCTAAAATTTATTCAACCCAAAAATGATGACATTAAGTCTAATTCAAAACCTAGATTTGCACTTCAGATATGAAAATATAATGTTAAATGTAGGGATGAGCGTGGTGTGGTTATTGGACAAAACCGTACCGCTAACTGCAAATGCGGTTATTAAACTTAAAGACCAAATGATGCGGTTAATAGTCGGCGCGGTTATGAGGTTGCAGTTTTTGCGGTTGCGGTTATTAACCGCATATATTTGGTGCGGTTTTTTAACCATATGAAGTTGTTACTTGTTTTGCGATTTAACCAATTAAATATTAAAATAAAGCAACCACATATTAAAGACCTGTCTCAAAATTACAAATTACAACTGCTAATTTATTTAAAACACTCCACTAACAAAAAAGAAAAAACAATAGAGCAAACACAAACAATCTGAAACACAAACAATCTGATAAGCTCAAATTGGTAAATGGAGCAAGGACCATGGAGAGTCAACAAGTCAGGTTTTCATAATTCGTCTTAATTATAAAATGAGAATTTGATAAAAAAATTCAGTCCAGTTGCATAAAAGACTTGGTTTTCGTAGATATTTCAAGTCAACTGCTAGGTGTCCATAAGGTAAAAATTAAAAATCCTAAATATATTTATAATTTCGGATGCTGCAAATACACAAATCATGTGAAAGCTTATGACACAAAGAAATAACTTTACCGGTTGGTCCAGCTCACCCCTAAATTTATGTATATACTTTTTGAATGTAGGTTAAAAAGCAAAAACTCATATCATATCTATAGACGTTGCTGTTACGAGACGTATTAGATTGGCATAGATTGGGAACCACATGAAAAGTTGGAGACACAAAGTCTTGATGTTGTTGGTTAATGAAAAGAAAATTACAAATGTGACAGAACTTCTATGTTATTGGCATAGACGTTGGGAAGAGATTGGAGTTATAAAAATATATATATACAATTCATCCAAAGAACTACAATTCCTTAACAGCAAGTTTTGAGATTGGAGTTCAAAAAAACTCAACTCCTAGTACATTATTACAGCGGGAAGAGAGTGAGAGACGATACCTGTGGAGTGTGGGGCGTGGGCTGTTAATCGCACAGCCGGGTTTCCTTTGAACTTAAGCCGGCGTGAGGAGGTGGCCGCTGGCCGGTGGCCGAATTAAGCTGACGAGAGAGCTGAGAAAGATGGTCGGCGACTGGGATTTCAGGCAACGAGGCAAATCGGCAACGATGACGAGAAGGAACGAAGTTGAGAGAGAGGGAGAGTAATCGGGAATTAGGTCAAACTAGCAATAGAAATTAGAAATCCCGCTGACAACTTATTTTCCTTTTATTTTAGATTATTTAACTAATATAAAAAGTAAAAATTATATAATTCTTTAAGCATTCGGTAGTGGTGCGGTACGGTTATTTCGGTTCGGTATATTTTCTATGAACGTATTGCACCAAATTTTTTCGGTTTTTTCAAAAATTAAAACTGCATCGTCGATTATTCTTTTCGTTGCGGTTATTCGGTTTCGGTATTTGTAGTTTTTTAACCGTACGGTTCGGTTTTTGCTCACCGCTAATTAAATGTATTAAGATCAATTATAATACACTAATTTATGGTAAATCTTTACACCATTCAAGATATGTAATATAAAATGTATAATTTCATGATATGAAGCCAAAATTTTCTACAAATTTGATCATATTATAACTTTTTACCTGTAGACCTAAAACCAATTACATATCCCAAGTTCAAACAAGCAACACAAAACTTGAATATCTAAATAAGAGGCCAATATAATTGAAACCTTAACATGCTGATAATGAAACCGGTAACTATATACCAAAAAATAGAACGGATAAGTAAAATCAATATCTTGCATAAGCATCAACAAGTTCAAACTAACAAATTAACGATCCAATGTCAAGCCTTTAGAGATTTAACCGCATATGTTGCTAAATCATTAATATAATGAATTAAAAACAAGTGCATTATATTGAAATCAACTAACAAATATCAAAATAAGAAGTCTTTTTTAGCCCAATATTTGTCTCAAGGAGAAAAAGTCGTCGAAGATAAGTTAGAAACCGACTAAACTCTAATCCTCATACTTTTAAAGTATTTAAATGACTAAAAAAACTGTTTAAAATCTGTCTGGATGGTAATGCTGTCATAGTGTAATTTTCCACATGGTCATGCACTCCAAAGTAAATTGTTGTTTTGTACTCTTCATTATCATGTTGAATAACTTGCATGACTATGCATGCCGAGTTTTTTTGGCAGATCCCTTTTTATCTTATTTAAATTTCTTCCTTATTTCTTTTTTTATCATCATCTAAGTATTTTGTTCACTTTTTTAGCAGAGTGTCTTCAAATCTAATCTTCAATCCAAACGCTTGGCATCCTGAAATCCTACAAGTCAAACCATGGACCCGTAGTAAACCGTACCACAAAAAACATAGTATAATCCAGAGATGTACATTAAATTATGCAAAAGATTAATTAAAACATAGTAAAAAGATGCATAAAATACATCCTAACAATAGCCTAAGCAGTACAATACAACTGAATTTTGACGTTTCCAATGATTGTTTGAGTCACATCTTTTAAACTATTAATTGAGTAACTCTTCTGGTAATCAACAAAATAATTGTAGATAAGTATATAAAAAGGAATAAACACAAAAGCGATAAAGTGTTATGATATATTTTATAAAATGTCCATCTCTTTTATTTTCATACAAAACAAATCATTAATTGCATGTATATGCACTCCAGAATCCGTCAATGCTCGTGAAAACTCATCCCTTTTACGAATTGTTAAATTGCCTTTTTGAACGGTCTCCACAAAAAAAATCAAAAAATGGAAGAAAAATCATATATTTGTCAATATAATTAGCAACAAGTTAATGTATTTTTTTCACACTATTTATAACCCTTTTTGTGATGGGACAATTGAAAAATCAATTTTGCAATTTATAATATCACCTACTGGGAAATTGATAGTTGGTTTGTCTATATGGTCAAAAGGAGGTCCATTTCTTTAATAGATCTTACAATTTTGGTCATTTTTGTGATTATTGATGAACCCCCCCTCTTTGCTATAAATGCTGCTAGATGTTGTATTGAACTTAATTTTCTCTGTGAATATCTTTTCCTATTTTACCCCTTAATCACCGGCTATTCTCTCCATGTTTCCTTAGTTATTTTGTTTTCCCTTGTATATTTATTTTGTATTCTGTAACCCTAAAATCGATGAATGAATAAACCTTTCCATGATCAATTTTGAAATGGTATCAGAGCAGCGTTAAAACGAAACTCGAAGGAGGCAACAATGCCTGGCGAAAAAGAAAACAAAGAAGATGGAGAGAGTAGCGGTAGTGCCTCTGACCACAACTCACCTTATTACCTTCATGCCTCAGATTATCCAAGGCAGATGCATGTTAATGACGTGCTTACAGATGCAAACTACCTCGATTGGTCACAGGAAATGCTGAATTTCCTATTCGCCAAGAACAAGATTGGCTTCATTGATGGGTCAATCAAGAAACCTGCATCTAATTCAAAAGATTACATGGGTTGGATGAGGTGTGACGCCATGATCAAAGGATGGTTAAACACTGCCATGGAGAAAGAAATCAGAACAAGTGTGAAATATGCCACGACGGCTCAAGCGATCTGGGAAGACTTGAAGGAACGATTTGGAAAAGGGAATGCCTCTAGAGCATATGAACTGAAGCAATCGCTTAGCACCATCAAATAAGAAGGGTCATCTATCTCGGCCTATTATACAAAATTGCGTGGACTATGGGACGAAATACAATCTGCTTTTCCGATACCTGCGTGTGACTGCAATGGTTGTACCTGTGGGATTGGTAAGAGACTCGGAGAACAAAAGGATACTAAAAAAGTCTATGAGTTTCTGTTGGGATTAGATGCTGAGTTTGGAATCATTAAGACTCAAATCCTTGCAATGCAGCCAACACCGAGTCTTGGGATTGCTTACCATATGGTGGCCGATGATGAACAACAAAGAGCCATATCCAAAGCCAAGAGAACGACAACCGAAGCTGCAGCGTTTCAGGCTTTTGTTCCAGCAAAGAGGGATCAGAAGCAACCAAACAAGTTTGAGCGAAGAGACGGGAAACACAATGTTGGGAATCCAGCTGAACATTGTAATTTTTGTGATAAAGATGGGCACAACAGAGATGGATGTTTCAAGAGAATCGGGTATCCAGGGTGGTGGCCCGGAAAAGGGAAACAATCTAAACCGAGGGCTGCATGTGTTGAAGGCGAAACCAGCTTCATTCCAGGGCTAAGTGAAGAACAGTACCAACAGTTTGCAAGGTTCTTTGAAAACAAGACAGGAGCAGCAAAAGAAGTGAGACAACCTGTTGCAAACATGGCAGGTAACCTTGGTGAAGACGGTAAGTGGGTCATCGACTCAGGTGCCACTGATCACATCACACATGATGATGTTTTTCTCAAAAATAAAACTAAGGAATTCCATGAGGCACCGGTTGTTATACCAAATGGTGCCACCATACCTGTTAAGGGCCGTGGGGATTGCACTCTACCCATTGGAATTACAGTCAAAGACGTTCTTTATATACCATATTTCACATGCAACTTGTTATCAGTGAGTAAATTATCAAATGATTTAGAATGTGCTGTAACATTTTTTCCAAAATTTTGTGTCATGCAGAACCTGTATTCGAAGGAATTGATTGGAGCGGGTGATTGCGTAAAAGGTCTATATAGGATGGGGATGAAGGCAAAAGAAAGACAAGTGATGATGACAACTCCTAGTACATGGCATAAGCGACTAGGTCACACGTCCATTTTCAAACTCAATAATGTTGGTCTTGTTAAGGATGTTTCTTTGAAAGGTTTTTGTGATTCTTGTAATAAAGCAAAATTTGCTAGACTTCCATTTCTGACTAGTAAAACAAAAACATATGCTTGTTTTGATCTTATTCATTGTGATGTTTGGGGTAAATACCGGACACCCTCTTTTACACGAGCAAACTATTTTTTCACAATAGTTGATGATTTTAGTCGTGCCGTTTGGGTTTTCCTGCTCAAGCACAAACATGAAGCTAGCGTACAACTCGTTAACTTTCATAAGATGATTCAAGTACAATTCGAGAAAAACATAAAAAGAATACGGTGCGATAACGGAGGAGAATTTACATCAAACGACATGCTTGATTTTTATGCCAAAGAAGGGATCGTTCTTGAAACCAGATGTCCCCACACCCCTCAACAAAATGGGGTGGTGGAAAGAAAGCATCGTCATCTTTTAGAAACGGCGAGGGCTCTAAAATTCGAAGCGAATCTTCCTACAATGTTTTGGGGAGAGTGCATACTAACCGCTACTCACATCATAAATCGCCTTCCTTCGGATGTGATAGATGGAAAGACGCCCAATGAATTAGTAAGCAACCAGAAGCCGGAGTATGAACACCTGAAGGTGTTTGGGTGTCTCGCATACTTTCGAAGCACCGAAACCAAAGGAGATAAATTTGAGCAAAGGGGGAGACCGGGGGTCTTCTTAGGTTATCCTCGAGGCACCAAGGGATACAAGATATATGATCTTGAACATAAAAAGATCATAACTACAAGGGATGTAAAATTCATGGAGAGTGTTTTCCCTTTCTTGAAGTCAAAAATAACAAAAGAAGAAGAAGAGATTTTTGTTCCACCCAAATACTGGCCGGAAGATGAACCCTTGCATAAAAGTGAAAGACAAAATGACGAAAGCATCACAAGTGAACCAGAACACGATGAGGAACCTGAACAAGATAAGGAGCCTATGGATGAATTTAGTAGGCCTATGCAAGACAACGGCTTGGATCAAGGCACTCAAAGTGAAGAACAATCTCATGAGATTCCTAATGGGCCTGAAAATCAAGAACCAAATGTTAAAGACATGAATGTTGGAACTAGGCCTGAAGTGCAAAAGAGACCAACAAGAAACAAGTTCAAATCCACGCGTCTTCAAGACTTTCACGTGAATTTGCCCCCATCCTTAGATCATGCGCATTCCACTCCCGACTCTGATCATGAACCTTCGACGGTACACCCTATAGCGCATTTTATTTCATATGATAATTTTTCTGACTCACATAAAGCTTTTATGGCGGCCATTACCCAACATAATGAGCCAAGATTTTTTGCCCAAGCTGTTCAAGATCCAAGATGGGTAGAAGCTATGAAGGCGGAGGTTAAAGCTCTAGAAGAAAATGGAACCTGGATACTCCAAGAACTCCCAAAGGGTAAACGAGCAATCGACTCAAAATGGGTGTATAAGATAAAATACAAGCCGAATGGTGAGATTGAACGATGTCACACCCCCGACCGAGGCGGCGGAACATGCCGGGCTGTGCGACTAAGTTCTTGGATCACAGGCAATTGAATATACAGTACAAGTACAACAATAAACCAAAGGATAGTTGTATTTCATCTTGAAGTTTGAATACATGGTTCTTACAAATAATAATAGTAGAGTACGTGAAATGCCTTAACAGATATAACAAAACTAGGTTGCCTGAAATCCGTGAAGATTTCCATCTTCTGAAAGTCTCATTGATTTCCTGAGAATACATGTAGTTTTGAGGGTCAACACAAGGTTGGTGAGAGTTACAGGTTTTCTGCCAAACACGGCAGTGATACTTTTAAAATAACTAAAAGTATTCCTTTTGTAAGTAAAATCATACTTGTAAATGAGTTTGTAAAGAGTTGCTGAATACCATAAGTAAAACCGTACTTATAAATGAATTGTATAGAGTTTCTGAAAACCATAAGTAATACCATACTTATAAATGAATTGTATAGAGTTTCTGAAAACCATAAGTAATACCGTAGTTATAAATGAATTGTATAGAGTTTCTGAAAATCATCAATGCTTATAGTTGAGTCCTATAACCGAGCTATCCGACTGAAATGTACCCCCCTACAACGCTTCATGGACGTTGTAGTAATGAATTAGATAAGTATCACCTACATCGATTTGCTGTCGAGGTTGTAGCTAACAACCATAGGTGGGGGTGTCAACCCGTATAGATCTATACATATGTATCTCGCTCTGCTTGATTAACGGTTATAGTAGTGTGGGATCTAGGTATTTCTACTTAGTTATGAATAGTGTCTCACTATCTAAGCCATTGATAAATGTAGGATAGACAAGTCTCATCCCAAAATGGTTTTTGTTATAAAAGCCAAGTATGTTGATAAGTATATACGTAATAGTGTACAATACTCGCTTATTGAAAACATTTTATAAAGCTATAATAACATTTATAAAACTTGATATGAAATTGGTAAATGTTTATATTGCACATGTATTCTCCCCCATAATATATAAAAACATAGACAAAGGGGCCGTAACACTCACTTGTTGAAAACATTTTATAAAGCTATAATAACATTTATAAAACTTGATATGAAATTGGTAAATGTTTATATTGCACATGTATTCTCCCCCATAATATATAAAAACATAGACAAAGGGGCCGTAACACTCACATTTGAAGCGTGAATTCAGTTTAGATATAAGAACGATCGTGTTTGAGAAGCACCGCGAAATAACACCACAAAACAACAAGGTTTTGTGCGGCGAAGTGATGGTGCGACGGTAGTGGAGCGATGGCCAATGGTGGTTGTGTTCTTGGCCAAAAGAAGAGCAATTGGAGAAAGAAAGAAAAAGCTAGAAGCTTTGGTGAATTGGTGAAGAAAAATGAGATGCAAAGCCTCTTATTTATAGTCTCATGGAGTAGTTGGGGTTGGTGAATGGTTGGTGAATGGTTGGTGAATGGTTGGTGAATGTGATGCCATGGATGACATAATTCGTGCACAAGATCTCGATGTCTAATAATTTTATCGAGACCGGAGAATTGTCGAGCCGAGTGCACCGGTTTCAGAAACCCAAACGGATTTATTTTTCGAGTTGTAGAACACTGGGAAAACGTGTTTAAATATGTGCGTTCGATTATCCGTAGCATCCAGCGTTTGACTTTTATAAATATTTTTGCTAAAAATATTTCGAGTATGGAATCCAATAATAGACCTTAGTCTGAGTCCAATAATGTTCTCGGAATTTCCATATGAGGTGCGCAAGTACCCCAACGGATCGAAACGATTTATGTAGTTAAATAAAATCAGTGTTACACTGGTTTGTTTTGGCTTGTTTTCTTATAACAGTCGTAACTTTTGCATATGAGCTCCGTTTTGAATGTTATTTATATTTCCGGAATCAGGGAAACATGTACTATGAGGTTAGATTGCTTGTTTTGTTTCACAAATGGTTAATACTTATTTTCAGTTTTTCAGACGTATTAACTAGGGTTTCAGTTTGTGCTTGAGATATTCCATTATAGGAAATAAGATTTTATCTCGTATCTTATTTTAATCGTAATGACACTATATTTTCCAAGTATGCATTGAAGCTCAAAAGGTTTGGTTATAAAGAGGTTTGCGGTGAATTAACTGTTTATAGTTCTAGGTATAAATTTCCGGGATGTCACATTACCTCCCCGTTAAAGGAATTTCGTCCCGAAATTATTTCGTAACATAACACTTCTGCTCAATCGTATAGAAGTCACACGGGTCGTGTTCTAATTACTGTAGCATCCAGTAGCATCAAGTAGACTTACACGGGTCGGGTTTCGGAGCACGGGTCGGATTTTTAAAAGTTAACAATGCTAACTTTAAAGGTTAGTGTCGCTAACCTGCTTCAGTGGGGTTATTTGGACAGCTTTCCTCATTTACCCCATTTACGAACCAAAATCCTCCTAGGTTATTTTCATAGCAAAAGGTGCGAAATTTGGTTATTTTGATCAAGGATTTTGTGTAGTAAAAGTTTGTGGAGGTTGGATTTAACACCCGAAAGGCGTTCTCTAGTTCTTAATTCACAAGGTTAGTTATTTTGCGAATATTGTGATCTTTTAACGATTGATTTGGTAAAACCGTGAAATTGGGGGTTTCGGTTTGATAGCATATGATATTCACTAATTGTGATTTGTATTAGCTATTTATTTCTTAATCATTTGAGTTAAGTATTCTGGAAATGCCTGAGGATGTTTAAGATATGATATGTGATTTCATTTTAGAGTTGATACTCGTAGGATGGAAGGAAGTACGTAAGATACAGGTAAACCATGAGTTGTACCGATGTCAGATGAGTAGGTTCTAGTTCATTATTTATGAATAAACTATTATTGAATCAACTGTTCGTTGAACTATTTCCGTTATCAGAAGATATATATATATATTTTAAAAAAATGTCTTTTCGTTATCCCGTCCTCATCGGAGTCAAGCCGCGAATTTGGAAAAGATATCACTTAGGGTGGTGAAAAGATTGCATCTACTGTAGATATTTTGAATTTCGGTATTAAGAACGTGAGTGGTCCTTTCAGTTCCTGCTATAAGATACTATATAAACCGGTATGTAGTATCATCCATATCTACATATTTTCAGTCTCATTCTTTCTTACTACTAGTTTATTCTTATATAATCTCAGATTTCCAATCGAGGCATGGAAAACAGATCTCATATGGAAAACTTGTCAGACGCTGAGCGGAATTTCCCAAGGGAAGAGGGTACCTCCCTATCGTTTAATCAGATACCTCTACTGGAGTCTGGTAATTATAATATCCTTAACTCCTTTTATTTCTTATTCATTTCTCTAGCGTTTTGATTTTGTTTTAAACTATGTGAGGTATAGATTTTCCAGATATATTACCGCTAGATCAGCTTCAAAATGATCCTGAAGTTCTTCCTCCGATGAATATTATCTCAGAAGATCCAGGACCTTCATCTTTGGGCTTTGCTTATGAGCAATCTTAAAACTTACTTCTAGGTCGAATTTTAGTACTTTTATGTCAGTTTGGTTTTTATCTTCTAACATTTTTTTCTAAAGATCCATTTATAGACGAGTACATAACGAACAGTGGGATTATCCCCATGAATCAAGGATTCATGGCTGGCATGCAGAATGATGATCAGCTACAGGTGATTCATAACGACAGTGTTGGAATGAATTCCGAGTTTGAGGGAGGTTTTCAATACCATAATCACTTTCAGATGTTTCAAAGGAATCTGGAAGGATTTCAAAACCTTGGGTTCATAGCTAAAAATCAACAGTCACTGCCGACTGCAGATTCTAATGTTATTGCACCAAATTTTATCTTTGGTTTAACAAATCAGGATCATGTTCAAATGATCCAGAATGACAATAGTACAACCGGATTTGATTCTTTGAATCCAAGAGCCACAGTAATTGGCAGTGAAAGTGGTTCTAGACAGCCATTAAGTAAGGAAGAAATAGCTCAACACTTTAACAAGCCACTTATGCAAGCTGCAAGGGAACTCAACGTTGGATCAACACAGTTGAAGCAACGCTGTAGGAAGTTAGGCATAAAAAGTTGGCCTAGACGACAGATTAAGAGTCTACAAACTCTTATTAACCATACTCAGGTTAAGAATTGTATTTCTTTCTCCACAATTTTAATACCATAAGATTGTAATGACTGAAAGTATTTATGCAACAGGAATCGGATAATAATCCTAGTAGAGTAGACGTAATTCTTGGTCTGGAGAACGAGAAAAGAGCAATAGTAGAGGGTTCCAGTTCGAAGATAACTGATACCACAAAGAGATTGAGGCAAGCTGCCTTTAAGGCTGTTTACAAGAAAAGAAAGGTTCAGAAGAGAGAAGAAGTTTCATCAGGGACCCATACACAGCGGCAATCTCTGCCTTCTGTTTCTGCTATGAGTGGTTTTAACCATGATTTTCTCAAGACCATAAGTGAAGAGAACCCAGAAGACTTGGCAGGTGACATAGCCCGCCTTCGGCTTTCAGATTGAATTTCTACCAATATTAGTTTAATGGAACTGTTGGTAGGAATGATGGTAGGTTTTCGATAATAGTCAATGGTCAGGTATTATCAAAATATCATGTTGATTGTGCAAGGATAGGGGTAGATAAAGTGTCTAAATGTATGGTTCTATAGTATTATAAAATATTCCTATAGTATTTTAGCTTTATATTCTGTTTTAGAGTTTCTTTGTATATGATTCTTGGTAAGTTGTTATACTTGTTGTTCACTACGACTATTTCTAAGTACATGTTAGTCATACCTTGAACCAATACAGTTGATCAAGCTCTATCTATCCTAGGTATGATTACATAATTACCTAGGCCTAGTCGTAGTGTTCAACTCATCTTATTACTTTTGTATTGTTCTGGTTATGACACTGTTCTAGTATGTATGTACTTATACTTTATACTTTATAAAAATATCATTGTATGTTAAAAGTATACTTTGTACGAAATGTTTTAGAGAGTTTTAGTCTCGTTGTATTTATAGTTGTATACAGTGTTCTCATCGCGGGTCAGAGTATATATATAACTCCTATATATATTTTTGGTGGGGCTTGCAGTATTATTAGTTTTTGTTTTGTACCTCAAGACTATCAAATAAGGATCGGCCAGATGAGAAGTACCGGTGGGCAGGATCATTTTGGTATTAAAGCTGTTCTGAATCCAAAACCCAAGCGATAGTTCAAACTAGACACCTCACCCGTAAGTAGTCGAGAAGTAGTGTAATTAATAATAATACTTTTATTAGAATCCTGTTGCTATAGTTGTATTCCTCTTTCGAGGATACGAGTTCTCTATAGCCAATTTAGCTCTGATACCATTCTGTCACACCCCCGACCGAGGCGGCGGAACATGCCGGGCTGTGCGACTAAGTTCTTGGATCACAGGCAATTGAATATACAGTACAAGTACAACAATAAACCAAAGGATAGTTGTATTTCATCTTGAAGTTTGAATACATGGTTCTTACAAATAATAATAGTAGAGTACGTGAAATGCCTTAACAGATATAACAAAACTAGGTTGCCTGAAATCCGTGAAGATTTCCATCTTCTGAAAGTCTCATTGATTTCCTGAGAATACATGTAGTTTTGAGGGTCAACACAAGGTTGGTGAGAGTTACAGGTTTTCTGCCAAACACGGCAGTGATACTTTTAAAATAACTAAAAGTATTCCTTTTGTAAGTAAAATCATACTTGTAAATGAGTTTGTAAAGAGTTGCTGAATACCATAAGTAAAACCGTACTTATAAATGAATTGTATAGAGTTTCTGAAAACCATAAGTAATACCATACTTATAAATGAATTGTATAGAGTTTCTGAAAACCATAAGTAATACCGTAGTTATAAATGAATTGTATAGAGTTTCTGAAAATCATCAATGCTTATAGTTGAGTCCTATAACCGAGCTATCCGACTGAAATGTACCCCCCTACAACGCTTCATGGACGTTGTAGTAATGAATTAGATAAGTATCACCTACATCGATTTGCTGTCGAGGTTGTAGCTAACAACCATAGGTGGGGGTGTCAACCCGTATAGATCTATACATATGTATCTCGCTCTGCTTGATTAACGGTTATAGTAGTGTGGGATCTAGGTATTTCTACTTAGTTATGAATAGTGTCTCACTATCTAAGCCATTGATAAATGTAGGATAGACAAGTCTCATCCCAAAATGGTTTTTGTTATAAAAGCCAAGTATGTTGATAAGTATATACGTAATAGTGTACAATACTCGCTTATTGAAAACATTTTATAAAGCTATAATAACATTTATAAAACTTGATATGAAATTGGTAAATGTTTATATTGCACATGTATTCTCCCCCATAATATATAAAAACATAGACAAAGGGGCCGTAACACTCACTTGTTGAAAACATTTTATAAAGCTATAATAACATTTATAAAACTTGATATGAAATTGGTAAATGTTTATATTGCACATGTATTCTCCCCCATAATATATAAAAACATAGACAAAGGGGCCGTAACACTCACATTTGAAGCGTGAATTCAGTTTAGATATAAGAACGATCGTGTTTGAGAAGCACCGCGAAATAACACCACAAAACAACAAGGTTTTGTGCGGCGAAGTGATGGTGCGACGGTAGTGGAGCGATGGCCAATGGTGGTTGTGTTCTTGGCCAAAAGAAGAGCAATTGGAGAAAGAAAGAAAAAGCTAGAAGCTTTGGTGAATTGGTGAAGAAAAATGAGATGCAAAGCCTCTTATTTATAGTCTCATGGAGTAGTTGGGGTTGGTGAATGGTTGGTGAATGGTTGGTGAATGTGATGCCATGGATGACATAATTCGTGCACAAGATCTCGATGTCTAATAATTTTATCGAGACCGGAGAATTGTCGAGCCGAGTGCACCGGTTTCAGAAACCCAAACGGATTTATTTTTCGAGTTGTAGAACACTGGGAAAACGTGTTTAAATATGTGCGTTCGATTATCCGTAGCATCCAGCGTTTGACTTTTATAAATATTTTTGCTAAAAATATTTCGAGTATGGAATCCAATAATAGACCTTAGTCTGAGTCCAATAATGTTCTCGGAATTTCCATATGAGGTGCGCAAGTACCCCAACGGATCGAAACGATTTATGTAGTTAAATAAAATCAGTGTTACACTGGTTTGTTTTGGCTTGTTTTCTTATAACAGTCGTAACTTTTGCATATGAGCTCCGTTTTGAATGTTATTTATATTTCCGGAATCAGGGAAACATGTACTATGAGGTTAGATTGCTTGTTTTGTTTCACAAATGGTTAATACTTATTTTCAGTTTTTCAGACGTATTAACTAGGGTTTCAGTTTGTGCTTGAGATATTCCAT
Organism: Cichorium intybus; assembly: GCA_023525715.1. NCBI lineage: Eukaryota > Viridiplantae > Streptophyta > Magnoliopsida > Asterales > Asteraceae > Cichorium > Cichorium intybus. The sequence goes on along the minus strand of JAKNSD010000037.1, from coordinate 1,296,632 downwards.
TATAGGAAATAAGATTTTATCTCGTATCTTATTTTAATCGTAATGACACTATATTTTCCAAGTATGCATTGAAGCTCAAAAGGTTTGGTTATAAAGAGGTTTGCGGTGAATTAACTGTTTATAGTTCTAGGTATAAATTTCCGGGATGTCACAAACGATACAAGGTGCGTCTAGTCGCAAAAGGTTTCACACAAATGGAAGGGATTGACTTCCATGACACCTTCGCTCCTGTGGCAAAACTTGTCACTGTTCGAAGCCTTCTTGTTGTTGCCATAAAGAAGGACTGGCACGTTCATCAATTGGATGTTAACAATGCCTTCCTACACGGGGATCTGGATGAAGATGTCTACATGAAGGTCCCACAAGGTTTTGGTAATCAAGATGACAGGCGTGTTTGCAAACTAAAAAAATCTCTTTATGGGCTTAAGCAAGCTTCAAGAAACTGGTATAAAAAATTTACTAGTTTCTTGAAGAGCTTGGGTTTCAAACAATCGGTGGCAGACCACTCACTCTTTTTGTACAAAAGGGACAAGATATTCATTGCTGCGCTTATATACGTTGATGATGTCATCATTGCGGGTAACGACGAAATCAAAATACAAGAAATCAAAGTGAAGCTTGATAAGGAGTTTAGCATTAAAGATCTTGGTCCAATAAAGTTTTTTCTTGGTATCGAAGTTGCACGCACAGAGAAAGGGATGGTCTTGAGCCAACGTAAGTATACGCTGGATATATTAGAAGACACAGGAATGATGGGTTGTCGTCCAAGTTCGTTCCCCATGGAGCAAAATTTGAAACTGGACAAACGAAGTGATGAAGCATGGGTAGATGAGAACCAGTATAGAAGACTTGTTGGGAGACTCTTGTATTTGCAAGCCACGAGACCCGACATTACGTACGCCGTCAACATCTTAAGCCAATTCGTTGGAGATCTTAGAGTGAGTCATCTTGAAGCTGCTAACCGTGTGCTACGTTACCTTAAGGCGACACCTGGGCAAGGTATTTTGCTCACCAAAGATGGTGGTACCAATCTTACCGCCTACTGTGACTCTGATCGGCTTGGATGCCCAATCAACAGGAGGTCAAGAACATGTTATTTGGTACTTCTAGGGGAGATCCTATATCTTGGAAATCAAAAAAGCAATCATTGGTCTCTCGATCATCAGCTGAAGCTGAGTATCGGGCAATGGCATCTGCTGTTAGCGAAATTTTATGGCTAAGATGGTTACTAAAGGAGCTCGAGCTGCCATGTGAAAGTCCCACTCAACTGTTTTGTGACAACCAAGCTGCCCGACACATAGCAAATAATCCCATCTTCCATGAACGAACCAAACATGTTGAGATGGATTGTTTTTTTGTTAGAGAACGAGTCGAATCAAAGGAAGTTGTTCCTATGCCAATTGACTCCAAATTGCAGATAGCCGACATTTTTACCAAACCCATGGGGACACAAAGCTTTCATGCACTGCTTGACAAGTTGGGCATTATTAATCTCCATGCGCCAACTTGAGGGGGAGTATTGACCTTAATTTTCTCTGTGAATATCTTTTCCTATTTTAGCCCTTAATCACCGGCTATTCTCTCCCTGTTTCCTTAGTTATTTTGTTTTCCCTTGTATATTTATTTTGTACTCTGTAACCCTAAAATCGATGAATGAATAAACCTTTCCATGATCAATTTTGAAATGTTGATGTCGAGAAACAAAAAACTAAAGTAGTACATGGGGAGGTTTGTTTTAAGATTCGGGTCGCTGTAAACCCAAAATCCTGAATCAAGTAAGGCTTGATGAACATCGGATTTACTTAGCATGAACTCACTCCGACCAATATTCCCATTTTCTTCTGGAAAAAATTACATGTTTTAGTTTCAATTTGTAATTGTCGATAATGTAGAGGATTTGGGTTGGGATGTCGTTGATGGCAAAGTTAAATCGATAAAAACTATGATAAAGAACTTGAGTGATATTGGATTTGGAATCCTTAAAAAGAAGAAAAAATCACGTAAATGATGTGTGAGATCTATTTTTTGTGATAATAACACTAAATAATAATCACGTCAATGATGTGTGAGATCTATTTTTAGTAATAATAACACTAAATAATAATCAATACAAAATGGTATTTTACAATGATTTAGCATATCAAACCTAACCATTCTAAGAAGGATCAAACTTGGAACATAGCCATAAACCATTCTTTAGAAAGAATTTATTTTTGGACCAAAACCAAAGAAAGTTACATATAAAAGTAACATACCACAAGGCCATTATTGAGGTTTACAAATTATTATGAAAAATGAATGATTATTGTGATGTTTGTTCAATAGTAGCCTTGTGACAACAGTTAATCCACAAATCGAGTAAATCGAGTAGATTGATATGAGATTGGTGTTACAATATTCTCAATTGATGATTGATATCTTACAATGTTCATAAAATGAAAAAACTATTAGGGCTATGACAAGACGACAATGCCACAAGCATGCTCTGTCTGTAACAACCAACTATTTTGCCAATGTGAGTTATATTTGAATTTTTATAGGAAAATGTTGTAAAAGGGTAATTTGGTCTTTTGACCATATGAAGGACCAATTGTGTAATAATATTGTGTGTTTGTGGCAAAAGTGTAAGAAAAGAAAATCTTAAATGATATGTTAAGAATTTTGGGCCAAAAGAGAACAAAACTAGATTAGAAAGACCAAAATAGTCATTTAGGTAAAGTGTGGTGGTATAAATTGAGAGAGGCTTCTAGCCCTCTCCATATTAGTCGTGAATTGCATTCAGTAGAAAGAGAGAGATCGAGACTTGAAGATCTTTGAAGGATTGACGCAAAATTGAAGAAATCAAGTTTGAGATTGTGATTTCCAAGCCATCAAAGGTTAGTATCTCATCCTTGTAAGTTAGTTTAACCATTTTGAGTAGTATCAAATGGATGAAAACGAATTTCAGATGTTGAGTGAGGGTTATTCTAAGTTTCTAACCTCTAAACCATGTTCTAATCATCATTGGAACTCGATTTCCACCTGTAGAAACTATTAGAAGCAAAGGAATTTACAAATATGTGCATGAACCCTAAAATTTGGGGTTTTGAAGATTTGTTTGATTCTAATGTTTGTGGAGTAATAAGGGTTATATAAGAAGCTTATTAGTACTCTAAATATCATGTTTTAACCCTCAATTGAATCGAAAATAAATTGGAATCAAACATACAAAAGATTAAAAGTTGTGCAGAAAAATAGGGTGGGTCGGTAGCGTCACACGCCCCGTGTGGATTTGATCAGACAAGTAGGAAATGAGTCCATAAATTCCACACGACCCCGTGTGATTTTGACACGCCCTATGTGAAATCCGGCAGTGAGGTCTAGGAGTTCCACACGACCCCGTGTGATTTCTACACGACCCGTCTGACCTAGAATTGTATAATTCACTTACAATATGACCTTAATTGAGTAGCTTGAACCCCTAACCTTTAATATGTGTTTAATGTGGCATGAGAACGTGAAAATATAAGTTTATATCATGACCCAAACAATGTGTAAAAGTACGGATCAAGCAATAGATAAACAAGGAAAAAGGAAAGGGGAATGGAACACTTAGACATTTATTTCATAATCCAAAGTACATAAGTGTGTATTAGTGTTATTGAATACGAATTGCATATATGTTAATAGGTGGTGATCAAATCATTGAGAAGCAAGGTGAAGGCAAGGGGGGCCTTTGGAACTTAGCTAGTCACTTCTTCTACAAGGTGAGTAACATGTGGATTTTATGAGTACATAGCAAATAGTATTGTTTTATAAACATTTTTTTGGTTAAAAGATTTTAAGAGAAAAGTTTCTCTCAAGTTGTGTTGTGCTAAAAGCTTTATGTTTTCTGTATAATGAAAGATTTTGATGTTATGACCAATTCGTAATGAATTGATATTAATAAAAAAAATTGGAACTAAATGAGATATGTCCGGACATGGATCTTTCCCTAATGAGGGGAGGTCAAAAGACACTACTGGGATGATACCTCCCGTCGCGAAGTAGTTGTCTTAGCACGCCCTTATGGATAGATTTGTTCTATTCCATGAAGGGAAAGGGAACTAGCACGCCCTCACGGATAGATCGGTTCTATTCCGTGGAGGGAAAGGGATACGGGGAGACCCGTATAAAGCCAAAAGATAAACAATGAATTTTGATTTACGATTGTTCTATGTTTTATCAAGAAAGCTTTTGCATTATGTTTGATTTTAATAAAAATTGTTTAGAAGTTTGTTCTACTGAAAATTTTGGGGTCTAAAACCCATGTTGCTCACGAGACTTTATGTCTCACGTATATTTGTTTTTGTTTAAATGTACTCAGGTGAAGGAGATTAAGTACTAGAAGACTTAGAAGATTTGAAGCACTTCTTTTGGGATATTATTTGTAGTAGCTTTACTATGGTGAAGTATTAGACTTGTAATACCCCAAAATAACTAAGTTTTGTAATTATGTCCAAAGTTTTTGTTAAACCCATGTTTTTGTAAATCTAATTTGGGTTAAAAATGTGAATATTTGTATGGGGTGTTACACTGTCTATACCATTAGACGAATCAATTTGAAATACATTATTGCCTAAATTGTCTACACATGTCATAGTTTCATACACACCATCACGTGGTAAAGCATTAAAGATAAAAACACCATTTTTATATGCTGAAATAGATCTATTCATATTATCAAACGAATATTTATAACCTTGTCTAAACAATGCATGAAAAGAAATAATATTACGAGCCATTTCTAGCGAGTAGCAACAATTTATCAATTCTAAACAAACATCATCACTAAGAACTAGACTATAAACACCAATCTTGGTAACAGGAGAAGATCGCCCATTCCCCATGATCAGGTTCATTATTCCATGCTTCATCTCCTCACTTTCTTTTAGTCACTACAAATCAGAACAAATGTGAAAACCACATCCTGTATCAAGGACCCAAGAACGAGAAGATGATGAGTTATTAGAGATAGTGTACATACCTGCAGATGATGGCTTCACTTTGCCATCCTTGATGTCTTGCAAGTACTTTGGACAGCTTCGTTTCCAATGCCCCTTTTTGTTGCAGTAGAAGCAATAAGCTTCTTTCGGATTCGAGACGTGAGGAATGTCAGAACCGGACTTGGCCCTCAGACCATTGCTAGATGAGCTTATGTGTGCCTTGCCCTTCCAATTCTGTTTTGGAGGACTTTTCCTCTTCATCCCCTTTCCCTGTCCAATAGCCAGAACGGGAGCACTGGCAGAAGTGGAGGATAAACCTTTACCCTTCATTCCTACTTCAACGGTCTGCAGCATGTTGTGCAAATGTACCAAGGTAGTCTCAATGTTGTTAAAATGATAAGCTAAAATAAACTGATCATAACAAACGGGCAAGGAGTTCGGGACTATCTCAATAGCCAGCTCCTCGCCAAAATGCAAATTCAGTTTCACGAAACATTCCATGCATCGTTGCATTCTCTGCACGTGGGCGCAGACAGACTCTCCCTCTTTCATCTTGCATGCCATGAGGGCCTTGACTACTTCATACTTTTCTTGACGAGCTTGCTTATAGAACTTTTCCATAAGGTCCTTGTTCATCTCGTATGGCCAATAGTCCTCATAAAATCTCTACAATTCGGGGACCATAGTAGCGACCATGATGCATGCCACTTTGGTAGCATCGTCGTAGTGTTTCTTGTATGAGGCATATTCCTCAGGAGTAGTTGTTTCTTGATTGATCGCAGTGTTTCTTGTATTAGGCATATTCCTCAGGACACCATTCAACTGCCATTTTATAGACACTTTCCTTATACCCCCTTACAGACCAGTTTCGTGGATGAGGCATATTAGTGATTTGACTGACTTATTCTTATACATATAAATATTAACTTTTAATATATATATATATATATATATATATATATATATATATATGTGTGTGTGTGTGTGTGTGTGTGTGTGTAAGATGTATTCTAAACATTTTAAAATATTGGGTTTTATCTAGTTTAAGTTTTTCGAAATTAAACTATTTAATTTAATCTTAAACTTAAAACCATATTGATTTAATGTTTATCTTGTAATTAACAATTAATTAAATTAAATTTAAATCAATTTAGGATTATCAAATCAAATTTAATCATAATCCTTGCCCACTAAGTATTCCAAAAACAAGGCTAAGGGTTTCCATTTGTTAAATAAGTTACCAAAATAGAAAAACCCTAGGGGAGCCTTATAATTTTCGAAAAATCTAAGGGTGGAGGCTAGGGTTTCCAAAACCCTAGCCCAGGTCGACATCCATGGAGGCTAGGGTTTAATGAAGGTTTAATTTCATTAAACCCTAAAAACAGTTATACAATTATAGCTATTCAACAAAAAACAATCAAAGCTCTGATACCATTGATGGAGAATAGACAAACAAATAAACTTAAACACTTAAGTTCACATGCAACCTAAAAGGATCTATGTTTTCTCTATTGAATCTATAACTAAGAACCTAAAGGCATATAATCAAAATTCTAAAGAAGGTTTATAAACTACATACCTTTTTGATCTCTTGGAAGCAAGCACTACAAATGTCGTGCCTCTAATGGCTCACACCCAGAACACCAACAAGCAAGAAAACCAAAGAGAGGGAGGAGAACTCTATGAGTTTTGGTGCAGAATATGGGGTTCCAGGACTCCCTATTTATAGCCCCAGAATGATAAGTCATAAGACTTATACACTGCCTTATTTGAATTGTGATATGATAACTCTTTTATCATATAATTCAAATATATTATCATTACCACAAATAGTCCTTATTCCTTTATATGTAATTTTTGAATTCCTTAGGGTGGTGACACTAGAATTAGTCCACCACCATATACATTCCATAATTATCCATTGTTCAACTATTGAACAATTACAATTCAGCCCCTGCACTTTTAATTAACCCAATTAACCCCAAAATTAATTCTAATTAATTTCTTATTAATATTTAATTAAATATTATTATTAATATATTATCCTCATAATATATTAATCTCTCTCTCTCTATAAGTCATATTGTCCTCTTCTAGGTTTGAGGGCAACCCAAAAGGACTGTGCTGCTATCAATTCAAGTATATTAAAAAAATATAGTTATGATTTAGACACCTAATCCAACAAAACGTACAAAAAACGGAGTAAATGGTATATGAGCAATTTAATAATTAATATATCTTATAAATATTTAATATACTATCAGTTAATTGGTTTTCGGGCAGGCCCCGTACAATTTTTTCCAAACCACAAACCGAACCCGTAAACCGCTTAAATATATCATTTAATCCAAACTCATAAACTGAATAAAGTTCAATTCGGATGATTTTACGGTTCAATTCGAATAACGCTCACCCGCCCGAGAGGTTTTTCTTTTTCCTTTATGGTAATCCAACTTGATATTATATTTTTTTATTAATAAAATTTACCCAAAATAGCGCCCTCAGAAAAAGGGTTGGAGTAGACAACCCGTGTGGTATTCGGTTCGGGTCAATGGTCCAGATTGGAAAATCGCCAAATTCTCAAATTTTATCTCCAACTCCACATGTTCGTTTCTTTGAGCGAAAGAAAACACCGACGATACAGAGGAAGGGTTTTATATTTAAAATTTTCTACCCGTAGGCCTCCTCCGCAACTCATTGTCGTCGGAGTCAGCGGAAGATGACGGCTCTTCAGTATCTTGATTCTCTTCGTAGTACTCATCCGGAGCTATCGGATTGGTACAATACGCTTGCCGATCTGTACCAAAGGAAGCTATGGCATCAACTCACTCTTAAGCTCGAACAGTTCGTTGCTCTTGCCGTATTCCAGGTCTCTTTCGCTTCCGTTCACATGATATTCTATGCAATTTGGTTTTACTCTGAAACGGAACTTGTTGTCTCGCGTGTTAGGAAGTCTAGGGTTTCGCTTTGATTTGATATTTATGGATGTTTGAAAATTTTATATCATATCATTGAAATCAAGGATCCGGATGAAAGTTATGTACTTGGTTGGGTTACAAGGAAGTAGGATTTTCACGTTAGAATAGCTATAAGTTCTGTAGGCTAAAGAAATAAGCTGATAACTACATCAATATCCACAAAATAAAATACTTATAGAAGAATGGATCTTGAAAAATCCATACTTACTTAACTTGAATAGTACAGGTTTAACTAAGAAAATTAAAGGACCTACTTTCTGGTTATTGAAGCAGTAGTTTTTTTAAAAATAAGACATTAGTTTGATAAAAAAAAGGCAGGAAAAATATATTTTTGAGAATCGAAAACGTTTCCGTTTAGATAACTGATGAAAAAAAGTGATTGCATAGTTTTGTCCGGAGATGCAACTAAAAGAAGGCTAACAATTTAATGCATTGATGTAATAGAAGCCATCTATTTTGAAAATGAAATTGAATATGCATAGTAGTCTTGCTTGTGTGTAGTTCAATATCTTAACTATTTTAGATTATATAACAGTACCCATGTTCCATTAGAATGGGTAAGGGGGAGGTAAGATGTAGGCAATTAGTCTCATTGTTTACTATATATAAACCTTCATTGAGTGATCAAACTTTGGTCATTCATGGCCAGTGATTTGAGCCAGGTAGTACTTACTTAATCTCAATTGCAGTTTAACATGAGTGAATTCTTTTAATTTTGATTGTGCGCTTCTATGCATTTAGCGATAACATCAAAAGTAAATAAACAATATTTAATTTCTTCCATAATCTTAATTTCAGGCTGGTGATGCTCTCATACAACTATACAACAATTTCATAACCGACTTCGAGACCAAAATCAACCTCCTCAAACTGGCACACTTTGCAGTCATAGTCTCCAGGCAATACTCAGAAAAAGAAGCTGCCATCAGTTACCTTGATGGGGTCATTGAAAAGCTCCGAGCCACAAAAGAGACACGTATAGAGGAGCCAGTTCTTTACATCAAAATGCAAATAGCCATCTTTAATCTTGAAAAAGGTGATCAAAAGGAGTGCAAGAATATTCTAGAAGACGGAAAAAGCACACTTGATAGCATGACCGACATCGATCCATCAGTATACGCCAATTATTACTGGGTGTCTTCTCAATACCATAAAACCCGCCAAGAGTTTGCTGAGTTTTACAAGAACGCCCTTCTTTATTTAGCATACACCTCAGTAGAGTCTCTTTCAGACTCATTCAAGCTGGTATTTTTAAATCTTTTCATAATCTCGAACGTTCTTTCTTTCTTTAAGATTTTGTAAATATATATTTTTTTATTTTTTAGGATCTTGCATTTGATCTTTCCCTATCTGCATTGTTGGGAGAGAATGTGTACAACTTTGGAGAGCTACTTGCACATCCAATTGTAAGTATATAACTATATATATCATCTTTTTGATGTTTTCTTTTTATATAATAAAAAGTTGGGACATAATTTGAAGATTTTGTGCAGATAAAGAGTCTGATAGGGACAAAAGTTGAATGGCTGTACTACATTCTAGAAGCATTCAACTCTGGAGATTTAGTGAAATATCAAGAACTATGTCGTGTACATAAAGCTTCTCTTAGTGCTCAACCTGCTTTGGTGGAGAACGAAAAGAAGCTTCTGGAAAAGATCAACATTCTCTGCTTGATGGAAATCATCTTCAGGTTTTTATTACACTTCTAAAATATTCCAAAAACCAGAGTTTTTGAATTTGATTTTAATTTTAATTTATTCGGATGTAGTCGACCATCAGAAGACAGAACAATTCCACTTAGCATCATTGCTGAAAAGACAAAACTTACGGTTGAAGACGTGGAATATCTTCTCATGAAGAGTCTATCTGTACGTCAAATTTATAATACAAATTTTGTCATGGAAATTAGTATTTATATAATGTTGTGCTTATATAACTTATTGCAGGTTCATCTGATTGAGGGTATAATTGACCAAGTTGACGGGACAGTTTATGTTTCGTGGGTGCAACCGAGGGTTTTGGGAATTGCTCAGATTAAGTCGTTGCGTGATCGGCTTGATGGCTGGGTGGGGAAAGTACACACCGCGTTGGTATCTGTGGAAGCTGAGACTCCTGATTTAGTTGCGACTTAAGTTTTTTATTATCTTTTTTTTTTTCAAAAATCAAAATCTATGTAACAATCAATCTCTTGGAAGCCCAAAGAAGAGCGAAGGGATTAAGGGACTAATGGTGAGTTGAATTGTGTCGATTATGTGTAAGATTCCTTTCGTAATCTGGCTTCTGTTTTCGCAGTGGAAGGAATATCTTGTGTACTTTTACTTTTTTTTTTTTTTTTTAGAATTTTTGATTTGTGGTTGGGAGTTGAATATACACAGCTGTTTGTTGTCTTTTCAGAGAATGATGTTTTCACTTGTTGCTGGAGTTTTTTATGGCAAAGGTAGCTTTCATTTTGCTTTATTTGTTTTGTGATGTAATGCCCCTCGTTTAGCCTCTTGTCTGCTTTATCGTGTTGTCAGAAATTACTAATATTCTATCATGAACTAGTCAAATTTGCTGCACTGAAAAGTGATGATACAACTTGTTTGTGTAAACGAATGATAACTGCAGCTACAAGTCTACAACTGAACTAACATTGGGTCATGTGTGTTTCTTATCTCTTATCTGCGGGCTGCGAATTTGGTGTTTGAAAGTAAATCCGACTGCATGTGGCAGCCCGATTACTAATGTCATCTACTTCTTAGCATCTTACTATGGAGAAATATAAAGAACCAAATTGGGATCTGCACATGGTGTTCATTGGCATGGAGGAGTATGATAGCATACTACGGAAGACAATCTGGAAGATCTGAACGTTGGAAGAGAGTCTATGGGAGTTATGTCAGATCTCAACGAGAATTATATGTCGTGTCTGAACTGCAGTGGACGACAAAGACTCTTTCTCAAGGGCTTCATCAGGGATCGACTTTAAACTCATCGTTTTGATTATGGACGAGATTTCTCATGAGATCTAGGGAGAGTTTCATAGTGTATGTTTTTATTGACGACATTGTTTTTGTTGCAAAAACTAGGACCGAGCTGAATATTAGGTCGGATACATGGAAGCCATCGTTGAAAGAAAATAGGTTATATATTAGCACTATTAAGACAACCTATATGTGGTGTAATTTTAGGGGGGATCGAAATGAAGGGGTAAATGTATGTATCTGTGAGTAGTCCGACACCCAAAGAAGAGGTTAAGTACTTATAGGTGGTGTTTGTTTTTGAAAATGTAAAATGCCTTTTGTCTTTTTCCATGTCTGCGGAAGAAGATGTGGACCAAAAATCTTTTTCCATGTCTTCGCTCTTCATAAAAAAAGTTGTTTGTTTTTAATGTCTTTTCCGAATCATTCATTCTAACATCAATTTTAGTTAAAATAAACCCGAGTGGGATGAGAGTGGGGTGGGTAGGTAGTGGTGGGTGGGGGTGGTAGGTGGGGGTTGGTGGTATGGGTGAGGGTGGGGTGGGGTAGGGGTAGGGGTGGGTGGGCGGGCTTGGGGGTAGGGGTGTGTATGTGTAGGGTGGGGTGGGGTTAGGATAAGATGTGGTGAAGTATAGTTGAAAAGTTTTGAAAAAATGTTCAAAAAGCTAAAAAATATGTATTTTTGAAAAAGATGTGAAAAAGTCTTTTTTAGATCTTTTGTCTTCTAGAAAACAAACAGTCTTTTTGAAGAATATCTACCCTTTCGCAGATGTTTTAAAGGAAAAATACTTTTTGGGAAAAAAACAAACACCCCCATAGTCTATAATCCATAGGAAAATGAGACATTGATGTGATGTTACTTACCACACAAAAGTGAGGTATAAGGCATCCAGAAGCGTTGCGTGACGAGAATATCCACCTAAACCAAAGGGAAAGTTCTATAGGGTGTTTGCAATGCCAAATTGTGGCATTTGAATGTTGGTCAATTAAGGAGCACGAGTGAAAGATGAAGCTAGCTGAAAAAAGGATGTTGAGGTGGAGGTGTTAGAACATTGTTGAACGTGATATCGAACACGTCAATAGAAATTCGTTGGAGGTGGTTTCGATCAGGAGAAGTTGAGAAAATGTGGATTGCGGTGGTTCAGCATGTCTTAAGTGGCAACCCTTGACGGTAGTTAGGACTTGGGAGGGTGGAGAAGGTCACTATCAATGATGCGAGGATGACATGTCATGCGAAAAGGAAGTAAGAAGATAGCATGGGGTTAGATTTGAAGGAGTTGGCTTTTACCAAACATGACACTTGATAGGAGGGTATGGAGGCTTAGAATTAGGGTAGTCTAATAACACAGGCGTAGTCTAGGCACTAGCTTTGGGAGTAGTATGTCTAGTATCTTACTCCGAATTTATAAGTTTGCCGCTCATTTTTAATCGTCGTACTCTTGTGTTCTCTTTACTTTTAGCTTTTATTGTTAATGTCAGTGATTTAATGATTTGCTTTGTTGCTGGTAGATTTCTTTGTACATGTATCCGTACAATATTCGCTTGTTTCCATGCTCTTCTTTACTTTCAACTTTATTGTTTGTATCTGGTTTTTCTTTAGCACACACCACCATTTATTTTTCATTACGGGCTGACGTTTCATATGCATGAAATCTTCCGGCTTGGTCTCGTGCTTTTGTTTTTTCTTAAATCGGATGTTGGCGATGAAAGCAATCCTTGCACTCGGGTAGATGCTGCCTACATTGAACCTCCATTTTACTCGTTCGTATGTGAATTGAGTTTTTTTATTATTACTTATTGTATAATGGTTAGAGTTAATCTCTTATTTACACAATAATGTTTCGTCTTTTCTTCTAAATTAATGCAACACTGTTTATTTTTATACAAATTATATAATACAGACATTTCAGATTATGATCAATTTGTGCAACCTTATGTCTCTATTGCATGACAGAATGTCTATGAAACTTTGAACACATAATCTGTTTAGTCAAATAATTATTAGTTAAATAAAACAAGTTATAAACCATACATGGTTAAAGACGGTCGTGAAACCACTAGCAACCCATCCTTGTACATCACCAACTTTTGCACCAAAACCAAAACCCTAAATCCACAATCCAAAATCAAAACCCTAAATCCATGAACCGAAGTCAAAACCCAAAGCCCTGAACCAAAATCAAAACCTTGACAAAAATAGAAATCCACGAAATTAAAGCTCGTAGACCTTTGGGAGTACCCATCACATTGCACAAATGTGATGGGTGCCACATCAGTGCCACGTCAGATTTTACCTTTATCACATTCTATCACAGTCCATCACATTACCCCCTTTATACCATCACATTTTCATCACACCACATCATTTTTTTAATTTAAAAAAATTCAAAAATAAATAAAAACCTAATTTTTAATTTAAATAACATTAGATTAAACATAAAAATTACATTAATTTAAAAAACATTACATTGAAATTTAAAAATGAAAAAAATTACATAGAAATTTAAAAAAACATTACATGGAAATTAAAAAAAAAAACTACTCGATATCATCCAATCTGTTTTGATAAACATGCTCGGCTAAATCTTCACGAAGATATTGGCACGTTTCGGAATTTTGAACATCGAGTACTTGTTGTAAGTATTCGGGCGTTCCGGGAATGAATTGCATTTCCGTGTTAACCGCATCGGCCTCGTCGTATGTGCAAATCGCTCTACCTTTATATTAAACAATCATATTATGCATAATGATACACGCATACATAATTGTCTTCATCCTACCGTCGTCATGGATTCGTGAGGCATGTTTGATCACATGTCATTTTTGTTTGAGTACCCCAAAAGCCCTTTCTATGTCCTTCCTAGCCGATTCTTGTCTTTGTGTAAACAATTTTGCTTTTTCACTTCGAGGTACCGCATACGCCTTCACAAATGTCGCGTAATCTGGATAAATCTCATCACAAAGATAGTAGCCGTATTTGTATTGATGTCCGTTCACTGTGAATGACATACTAGGAGCTCGCCCGGTCCAAATATCATTGAAAATTGGAGATTGATTAAAAACATTTCGGTCATTGTTGGACCCGGCTACCCCAAAGTACGCATGTCAAATCCACAAATCGAATGATGCAACGGCTTCCAATATCAACGTTGGCTCACCTACGTCATCTCGGGTAAATTGTCTTTTCCACGCAGTTGGACATTTTTCCCACGCCCAATGGGTACAATCAAGGCTACCAAGCATACCAGGTAAACCATGTCTCGCTTCATGTGCCGCATATAACTTCTCGATATCACGAGCTGTAGGTTTACGCAAATATTCTTTGCCAAACACGCCAATAACACATGCACAAAACCAATCCACAGTGTCCCTTACGATCCTCTCAGCCAATTTTAGATACTCGTCACTAGCATCAGCTATTATGCCTGATGCTAAATACCTAAGTGCAGCCGAACATTTTTGTATACAACTAAAACCCATTCTACCTCTACTATCGGGTTTTTGCTTAAAATAATCATATCGCGCCTCTAAAGCGTTGCTAATACGTAAAAATAACTCTCTAGGTAAACGAAAACGACGTCTAAAATGTTTGTCACCATACAGAGGATGATCAGTAAAATAGTCACGTACCAAAAGATCGTGTGCAGCTTGCCGATCTCGGTTGATAGAGGTTCTGGTGTGTCTAACGTTTGAAGACCCTTCGGCGGCACCGTGTGCAACAACATTAAAAAACGTGTTGATAAATTCGCCGTCGTCCGAATCGAATTGTTGAAAAAATTCCATTTGTGTGAATATATGTATATATGATAATTGTGTGAGTTTGTGTGGATGAGAGGTGTATGTATATATAGGGAAAAAATTTGGTTTAAATTTTTTTTTTTTTTTAAATCTGGCCGTTGAACGGCTTTTTAGGAATAAATTTTTTTTTTAAATAATGCCGTGATCGACCGTGAACCGCATCACCATATACCACGACCACGGCCATCACGGCACACACGGGGCGGTGTGCACGCCGTGATGGCTGGCTGATTTGGCATCACGGAGCCCCTATCACGGGGTACTCCGAACAGCCTTAGCAACGGTGGCAGTGAGGCATAGCGATACACCCGTTCCTACATCAATATCTGCATGTAAAGAACACTTGCCCACATAGTTAATAACATTCAAAATAACACTATAAGATAGATTTTTGTAATCACTAGTCTACTTTATGGCACTGTCTAGTGTAGAGATCACAAGATCCAACAATCAGCAGCTTCGTAATTGATTCACATATATCTAAAATTTCCAACTTTATATGCCTGAACGTGTAACATCACTATTCAAGCCACACAGTATATATAAGAAAATAAAAACACCATGCTTCTATGACTGTGATTAAGTCAAAACCATCAAACCGAAAAACAGAAATAAATATATATCAGAGCCACGTGAAAATATGACTACAAGGGTACAAAAAAACTATTACTAGGAGAAATCTACAAGATGTATAAATATCAAGTCTTGGGTGATTGTTTTTGTAACGGATGCAACATTCATTCATAAGATGGAGTCAAACATTCATCAACCATATCAACCAGATTAGGATTTTCCAAAGCAGCAGCCACCCGTTCCTTATCGTTCAATTGCTTGTTTACTGCATAACAGAGGGCAATTAAGTAATTATGAACCCATATATATGAAACATATATAATATGTGTATACACATTCAGAGAAATAGACCTGCATCTTCAGTCGCATGAGTCCCAGGAGCCACCTTGATGTCAACCTACAAAAACCAACACCTTTTTAATATCAAAATAAAAAAGTTTGGATTTGCAATTAATTTTAGTACCTTGAAACGGGACGGAAGGCTGCGCATAAGTTTAACCCGCAAGCAAAGCCCAATGACAGTCGCCATACTACAGTGCTCAACTGTAGGTGTAAAAGTGACACTGAAAACAAGTAATTATGTTTCTTTTCAACTTACAGACAGTAAAAATTGGCATAGAACTATGTGAATAAAAAGTAAAAAAAATTACTCACCGAACATAGCTACGCTTATCATCGACCTCAATGGCATCTTCTGTAATTACTTTCAGCTCTTCTAGAGAATAAGGATGCTCTGGATCTT
Organism: Cichorium intybus; assembly: GCA_023525715.1. Classification (NCBI taxonomy): domain Eukaryota; kingdom Viridiplantae; phylum Streptophyta; class Magnoliopsida; order Asterales; family Asteraceae; genus Cichorium; species Cichorium intybus. The sequence goes on along the minus strand of JAKNSD010000037.1, from coordinate 1,280,617 downwards.
TAATGTCTCTAATATGGTGTGAGAACGCTAAGGAGTACACATGATATAAATACACATGTTATGCATGATATCATGAAATAAATAATAAGCTGAAAGGATATCGAATATCTCTAGTTGGTCAATGAGTTCAGCTGCATATTCATCAAAATCACCATCACCAGGTCTGCTTCGAGCTGGGCGTTCCTTCTTTTCATACACCACAGGATTTGCATTGATCAAGGCCGGTGCCATTTTTTTAAACTCCTATCAACTTCGTATCCTGCAGTTAGATCTTTGTAGTCACAAGTTACAATGATTGAAGGGTAGAGTGACCTCCCTCATGTCATGTTATCTCAAATAGCAGGCTTATATGTGCAAAATGACCAACAACTTATAACAGATTGAAGGGATAATACTAGAACAATAAACGATTGAACCATAACTGTTTATATCAGAAACATATTGAAGCAACATCAGAAACAGAAAGAAGATTCCATTACCAGAATTATATCAATTGATTCCATTATCAGAAACACAAAACATTATCACAAACAGAAAACGGCAAACATCAAAAGGGAAATTAGAAAGCATACATCAGAAGGGCAAACCGAAATTAGAAGCTTCATCAGAGAAACAAAATTGAAACATACCTGAAGCAGATACGCAGTAGGCGGGTTGAAGAAAAATCGGATTTGGAACCTTGATCGGTGAGGTTCGCGTTAACAGTGCCTCGTTCCTATGGGCTCAACGAATTCAGATACCTGGAAAGAAAACGTAAATCAGGAGCAATCGACGAACAGAAATCAGGAAAGATGAGGTGAATCGGTAGCAGGAGGGCGAACGAGAAATTGAAGGGCAACGATACCTGTGCGTCTAGAGTTGCAGGGGATACGATCGGGAGGCTTGAAGCTTTTGCGAGAGACAAAGGGAAGTAGCGTTGAAAAGGATTAGGTTATAAGGGTAATGATGTCATTTTCAGTAATAAGTTTCCTCCAAACGGTTGAAACCGGCAATGCTAACCGGGCCGAACGGATACCCAGCCAGCAAGAGACCTCGTCGACGGGTTATCTTTGATTCACTCCACCGGTGAGGGATATGAGGGGCGGGGTTTGAACATCCGACATGTTTGTTGTTTTCTCCAAGTTTCCATACCCCTTTGCCAATCGAGCTACATGCCCTTGCAGTAATAAGTCATAAGCAGATTTTGAAAGAGAAAAATACATAAAAGACATTATATATTTGTCACAAATGCTCGGATTTACCCTTTAATGTATGTTTTGTTCGTTAAAGCCTAGAGTTTGGGTTAACTTGTGCGTTTCTAGCATTTAGCATGTAAAGTTGGTTACCCTCCTCATCTCATCCCCTGGTGAAGAAGGAACCCATCGAATGTTTATAAACAAGCCGAAGAGCACATGTCGAAGGGCAAAAATTGCTAATTTGACCTATTTGTATGAGTCCAGTTTAACAATGATCACATGATGCAGTGAAAGTGAAATACCTCTAAGATGTTTTTGAAAACTGGGCAAGAAACAACAAAGACTGTGAAGAGTGTGAAGAGTGGTTCTTTGATTGTAAGTCTTTACCTGCCTTTTTGTTCAATTCCAGTTCCGATGACTAATTGTTCAAAATCTCCAATTTCATAGGAACCAAAAGAATGTGGTGGTTGGTTCAAGGTTCAATATTACCTTGTTGGCTTCATGCTGAATTCGTCAAGCGGGGTGAAGTTGAATTGATGATGAACAAGGCTGTACCGATCAACCCCATCAAATCAGCAAGGCGAGATCTCCGGAGATGGGTTTGGGAATCTCATCGACTTGGTTCACCTTGACATGGATGCAGAACACCTTCAATGGCTATATCCCTCCCCGATTTTGGGTATTCGACTGGAAAATTGTTGGGTCTGATTGGAGGTATTCGACTGGCTTCAAGTTCTAACCTGCTTCAATGGCTCCATCCCTCTCTTTAAGTTCTAACATGGTTCAATGGCTCCAACCCTCTTCAAGTTCTAACCTGTTTCAATGGCTTCAAGTTCTAACCCGCTTCAAGTTTGAATCAATTTCAGGGTATGATCGGAGGTATTTGACTGGAAAATTGTTGGGGCATGGTCAATTTGGGTATACGTATGTTGCTGTTAATAAGGCGAATGGTAACCGACTAGCAGGGTGTTTACCTGCTAAATGCCATAAATGCACAATTTAATCCAAACCGTAGGTTTTATTGCACAAAAATTACATTAAAGGGTAAATCTGAATATTTACGACAAATGTAAGGGCTTTTATGACATTTACCCATTTTGAAAGTACCCACCTTCTAACGTTTCCAATTTGGCTTATTTGGTTTACTAAAAAGCATTTTTCATAAGTGTCTTTTGGGTTATCTAAACATTTTTATTATTTATTGATTTTTTGAAAAGTCAATAAGTCATTTTCAAAAGCACAGTCAAATACCTCTAAGAATGGTTGGCTCGGTGCCGTAATTGAAAAATGTACATGTCTAATCGTGTCTTCTCGTTTGTGTACGGTTAGAATCTAATCGACTTGAGATAGTTTGATATCAATACGATCTATTTAATTATCGTGTTATATTGTGTCAATTTGTTTGTTTTCGTGTTGGGTTGGCGAGTTTAGGATTTAGACCTTCTAAATTTGTCGTGCTGTGCTAGATTGAGATACCAAATATGTTGAAAATATAGAAGTTCTGGAGGAAAAAGAAAAAGACAAAACTACAAAACAACTCGTTTAGTTTTAATTTAGACCTTCCAACCTGTTTTATGTATTTGAACTGCTTTTAAAAATGAAAATTTTACTCTGCAATTTGAGACGTTACATAGAAAAGTAAAATTTTGAAAATATCAACTCAGACGGCTAATTAATGATTTTTATATTACAAAACAACTCACCATAATATTTTCTTTTACATTTAGTTTTGGTTTTAGACATTTCCAGTTTATCTAAAAATTTAAAAGATTTTGTATATAAATAGTATTTTTCGAGTTGAAAGTTTGGACCCCAACGCAAACCCATTTGATTTTGGTGTCGTGTCGTGTCAACTATTTTAATTAAATGTGTTGAAATCTTTTACATATGCCCGGTTATTCGTGTGTTGGATCTGTATCGTGTTTCGTGTCATGTCAATGATTATCATCTTTGAATCAATAATCACTTTTATTGATTAAATTTAAATTTTAAAACATTAAAAAAATAATGTTATAAGGAAAAATAAAATAGCTACACTTAATTGCAAAAAATAATAATACAATTTTTGATAAACGCTTGTCCCAATAAAACTTACAATATTATATAAAAGAAAGTATTTAGAAATTTATATTAACATACTATATTTTTTTACTCATAACATCATTTGTCTATTACTTACAAATAAATATTTAGTCATCAATGTTTCTAGTTGTGACTTGTTTTTGTGTTTGTTTATGTATAAATAATTTATTATCAACATTCTTCTATTTTGACTTGCTAATGTACAATTAAATAGAAATCATATTTAATATATATATATATATATATATATATATATATATATATATATATATATATATATATATATATATATATTAATTTTATAAATAATGTTACATGGGTTAATAAGCTAATACAAAAAAAAAATTGTATTTTTTCTATATTTTAATTTTATATATTATTTATATTCATATTAAACAGTAAAAAATATTAATTTTTATATTTAATAAAATTAATAATATTTTATTATATTTACATATAAGAATAAAGAAAAATATTAACCAATATCGTGGTAGTCGCGTGAACGTATCCGCAGCGTTGGGAAGCTGCAAGTGCAACGATTATTGTTCCAAATTCATTTAAAAAAGAAGCCGACCATGACACGCATCCTGCTGCACTCAAATGGTGACACGTTTTTCTCAATTAATAAAAAATCTCAAACTCTCACTTTATATGAATAGTCGATAGGATATTATCCAATTAACTAAAACTTTATATGTATTATAAACTAATGAAGCAATAAGAAAAAAATACAGAATTTGGTCTTTATATAGCTCACACGATTTTTTAGTAAATAGTAATATATTTGGTCCTAATCCAAGTTATAACATCAAATTACCTTTTTTCATTTCTTTGTCATTTTTAATCCATTATTTATTTTATTAATTAAAAAAAGGGAAAATGACACTGTAGCACAATAATGTTATAGGAATTGGTCGATTTGGTCCCTAATGTTTTTTTATTGCCACTAAAGGGAACAAAAAATTAAAAACCGGTTATAATTATCCCTTAGCCTTTGAAGCCGGTTGCGAATCCACCGTGGACCTTACGTGGAAGCCACGTGGACAAGACTTGGGGACCAAGGTTGCCCGGTTGGAAGGTGGTCCCCTTCTTTTAAAACCCGGGGTTTAGTGCATCAAATTTGGAAAGCTTGTTACCCGAAAAAGAAACAGTAATTATCGATGTCTTCGTCATCTTCATCAGGATTTTCTAATCTCGGTATAAATCTATCGGATCTTAACACCCCACTACAAAGCTCTAGCAACAAAGGTTGGAGTCTTAGGAGAGCCGAATCGACCTCAATGGCACCGGTGACTTGGGTAAGTAAATCAACCGGAGCATCGGGTGGTGGTGTACCGCCGTCTGGCGGACCGCCGCCGGGTGGTTCATATGTCAAAACAGAGGATTTCGAAGATTTGAAGAAACATTTGGTGGTTTTCCAGAGAAATGTATACACCGGCATCGGGTGTTTGTTTGTGTGTTTGATTGGAATGGCGTGTGTGGGTTACTCCCATTTCAAGTGACCTCGAAGATCAAGGACCGGGGTTGGAAGATGAAGGGGTAGGTATTTTAGGGTTTATGGGATCGTGAATATCGGTATATTAAATGGTTTTTTTTTTGTTTATGGGTTAAGGATTATCATCCTATTTTGTTCCATTTGAGGATCTTAATCCCGCGTTAGTTATGTTGGTTTTGTTTATGTGTTAAGTCGTTTGTAACTATGATGATCTTAATGGAGTATGAACTGCTTTAGTGTTAAATCGTTTTTAACTTTGGATTATGAACTGCTTTAATGGAGTATTAATATGTTTAATTGGTTAATGGCATTTACAGGAGCTGTTAGTATGTTAAAAATTGGGTTAATGGGGTAAAGCGTGCATGTCTTAACAGATTAAGTTGTGCAGTCATGGCATTTACAAAAATGGCTTAATGGCATTTACAAATATGGCTTAATGGTTTTAATGGTATGGCTTAATGGTTTTAATGGTATGGCTGCATGGTTATGGCATGGCTTAACATATTAAGTTGTTCTATCATGTATCTAAGTCCATCAATTTATCATTGTCGTGTGTAGCATAAAGTCCATCTTCGATGGGTTAATCAAAATGAGTTAGTGAAAATAAAATGTTGTGTGTAGCATAGGCCATGTTGCATGGCTCAATCATATTCAAAATGGCTTAATGGAAATAAAATGAGAACCAAATATTCAAACAGAAGCATAACCAAACATGCAATATTAACCCATACACAATCAAAGTCATACTCAGAACATAAGTTTTGAAGTTAAGACTCAGACACAGCACAAACACTTCTAACACTTTATTGTCACACAAACACCACAAACATTTCTAATCTAAATCCACAGGGAGGTCAGAAGTGTTGCCTTCACCATTCTTGCCTTCAATTCTTTTTGCCAATTTTCTCTTGACAATCCTCTCTGACCTTTTTGGCTTACGTTTCCCACTGCTTATGCTTTCTTGTGTCATCAAACCAACAACATCCTCCTCATTGACCATGATACTTTCACTTACTCCAATCATAGCCTCATTTTCATTTACTCCAATCCCATCCTCATTTTCATTTACTCCCTTCCCAGCCTCATTTTCATTTCCTCCAATCCCATCCTCATTTTCATTTTCTCCCTTCCCAGCCTCATTTTCATTTCCTCCAATCCCATCCTCATTTTCATTTTCTCCCTTCCCAGCCTCATTTTCTCCCTTCCCAGCCTCTTTATCTGTTGATGGATTGACTCCATTAGCTGCTTCACCTTCATCTTGCAAATTAGACTTTCTAGATGAACCTTTTGGTACTCTGACTTTAGGAGGCCTTTGAACTTGCTTACATGTTTTCTTGTTATGCCCAGGCTGCTTACAGATACCACACAGAAGTCTTTTGCCCACTTTAGACACTGTATGTCTTCCTACTCTTTCTGAAGCATCCCTTCTTCTTCTAACAGTTGGTCTACCTGGCATTCTCCTTTTAATTGGTGGCAAAGGAGGTGTGTAATCAGTAGATGGCCACATGTCACTTCCATTCATAGCTAGCAATGGATACTTGTAAGCATTCTTGTAAAAGGTAGCTAGATATAATGGGTCCACATATGCTTCAATTGTTCCATTTATGTATGAAATAGTTGCAATTGAATGAACACAGCCGTATCCATTTAGTTGCCACAGCCTGCAGGAGCAACTTTTCTTTTCCAAGTCAACTGCATAGGATTCTCCTAAGTTCCTGGTTTCAAATTGGAGAAGGCCACTAGGAAGTACTTGCCAGTATCTGCAAATTAACAAGTATGTTGTATAAGTAGCACAGTTAAGTAGCATGAAAACCCACATATACATACCTTTGCTGGATTTTCAACTCATTAATTTTGTGTCTGATGGCTGGGCAAAGTTGGTAATCAGGCCAATTACATCCTTTCATTTGCAACTTATGCATCCTTTCCATCACATATGTACGTATCTCTTCAAGCATTGTTATAATTGGTTTTTTTCTTGCTTCAACAATAACACTATTGAAGCTTTCAGATACTCCATTCTCTACAGCATCACACATGCTGTCAAATCTAAAAAATGCCCTTGACCAAGTCTTAGGATCCCTTTCCATTAGATGTTCATGAGCTGCAGGGTTTAATAGCTCAATTTCTTTCATAACTGCTTTGAAATGAGGTTCCGTTGTAGCCTTGCTTGCTTTCCAAAATAAGTTTTCAAAGTGAGCACCAGAAAATCTCTTTTTAAAGTTAGCATAAATATGCCTAGCACATTGCCTATGTTCAGCTTGTGGTAAAACTTCCTTGACAGCCTCTAAAAGACCCTACATGCCAACATTAGGGAATTAAATTAATATCCAATCCATAAGTTTAAAAAAATTGAAATAAATAATGAAAATTTTTTGACATCCATACCTTATGTTGATCTGACATTAAAGTAACTCCAACACCACTTTCAAGATGCAAATCTTCTGTAAGGTTCTCCATGAACCATTTCCAGTTTTCTTTATTTTCCACACAAACAACAGCCCAAGCAATTGGGAAAATTTGATTATTGCCATCCCTTCCAATTGCACTTAACAATTCACCAGAACAATAACCTTTCAAAAAACACCCATCAAGGTTAATCACTCTTCTACAACCAGTTTTCCAACCCTTTCTCAAACCCTCAAAACACACATAAAACCTAGTGAAGTAATTTTTTCCATCTGGCATGCAATTTACCCCCACTTGCACATTAGACCCCGGATTAGATCTTCTAATTTCCTCTCCATATGACCAAAGTTTGGCATAGTGTTCAACTATGGTTCCCTGGATTAGAGTCAATGCATGCTTCTTTCCTCTCCTACATTGACTCATGCTAACCTCAATCCCAAATTTTTGTTTAACATCTTCTCTTAATTGTATAACAGTCAATTTTTGGTTATGTAATATCTCATTAGTGTAGTGACTACCAATCCAAGCATAGTTGACAATTGAACCAAACTTGAAGTTCCTTGCACAATTATGCTCATGGATTAAAGACTTTATTTGGAATGAGTGCTCATCACTCATCCATGAAGCCCATAGCCTAAAAGAGCAATCTCCATCACAACAATTTGCCAATAACCTCCTACTATCATTCTTTTTATAACACAATTGATATCCATTTGCAACAGCATAGTTACAAAGCATATCTTTCAACTGTTTAGGGCTTTCAAAACGCATACCTAGTACAGGCTTCTGTTTTTTCCACTCAACATCTGGATTAAACCTTGTTTGAACATCACTTTGCCTGTCAATCTCACCAATGTCAAATGGTCCTGGTTCGTGCTCACCCATCTGATTTTCTTCCCCATCTCCCATCTCCGGTGGTGCTGTGGTGTTGTTCACAGGAGTGTTTATGTCCAGTCTATCAATCTCCTCTGCTACACCGGAATGGTGATCTTCAGGGCTAATCACCTCATCGTGGTCTTCAGCTATCCACTCCTGGACATTAGCACCGGTATGATCCACGTACATAGGCACAACAGTTCCACAATGGTATGCGATCTCGATGAACTCAACGTATTCCATTTCATCTTCAATCATCTTTAGTCCTTCTGCTAGCTCGCTCTCAGGTAAGCAGTAATACAAGTTCCTGCATTTCTCTCCGATAAATCTTTCAAGAAACTTCACACATTCCTCTAAATCCATCCCTGCAAAATCAATGTCTTGAAACAGGTGATGCATGCCCTCTGTATAACTCAACGGTTGCCTGGTGAAGACTCCATGGTAGTGAACATCCACTTTGCACTGTGATTCCATTATCGCGAAGAAGAAACTGCTTGAGAAAAAGGGTTTGGTGGGAAAGTGCTCGATAAGGGTTTCTAACAGTTTTGAAACCGTAATCGTACGAATTACTCTTTAATAAGAACTCAAATTGAACACGATGACATGGACGATGACATGGATGATGACTAGGATGCATGGTAACATAATTTAACAACATGACCGGATGACCCCTTTACTTTGGGGTCAATGGTATTTTAAACACTTTTTTAATTTTTTGTTCCCTTTAGTGGCAATAAAAAAACATTAGGGACCAAATCGACCAATTCCTGTAACATTATTGTGCTACAATGTCATTTTCCCTTAAAAAAAAATACACACTCCTTCTCCTAATCGGCCTATCAAATAAAATTGCCGCCGCAATGCTTCCTCGTTGACGATCCCTTTCCAGAATATATATACCTTGAACTAGGCTCGTAACAACGGATCTTCGATGATACGTGTTTCTCTTGTAATCAAAGCAGAATCGAACTGGTTAATCAGATAAATCGAAGCAAATCTTTCAAGTTATAATGTTCAAACGCCTAGTACTTACCAATCAAAAGAATTTAGCAAGTTAGTCGGACATTCGTGGGGGTTATTGGGCGGCTCGATCGTTAGTTTTTCGTGGTGGGTGATTGTGGTGGCGCAGTTTGCGTGAAGAGTGGTCAGACTAAAGAGACGTGGACTGGGTTCAATGTGCAGACATTTTCGAGTCTTTGGGCTTTTTTAAAGCTATCGACGGCGTCGACGGTGATGTAGACCGACACCTGTCTGGAAGGAGTGCTACAGATGCCTCCGGAAGATAAACAAGAAAAACAATCGATTGAACTTAAGGTTTCGAAGGTTCTAAATGTTGGAACTGTGGATCCGGTGAAGATCCATTGCCGAAGACGCAATTGACACTTGAATTTCTTAGGGATTATGTTCATCTCCAGCCACAAACCATCACAATAATTTCTCATTCCACTGTCATGTATGCTTGTGCATATATCTATTACTCTCTCTGATTAACAGCAACTGCTATAATATCCGCCATACGTCTTCCGTTTCAAAAGAGGAATAACCCGTATCAACTTGGTAGAAGGGAGGCAAAGAGAAAAAGATAGATAGATAGAGAGAGACGCGGTAGGGGTTTAGGTTTATTTTTCTTTTTTTAAATTAATATACTAAATAATAGATTAAAAAACTAAAAAAAATGAGAAAAGGGTAATTTGGTCTTTTAACTTGGACCACAAAATCTATCACTTGGCACCACATGAACCTTCACCATGAAAAAAAAGTGGACCAAGCCTGAAAAACCGTGTCAACCATAAGGACCAATTCTGTAATTTACTCTAAACTAATTTTTAAATTTAATATAAGTAATGATAATGTTTAGAAATTTGCAGTTTTGATATATTTTACTTTTCAATATATATATATATATATATATATATATATATATATATATATATATATATATATATATATATATATATATAGAGAGAGAGAAAAAAGTAGGACCGGATAAGAACTCAAAAATTGATAAGAACTACGAGAAATAAATATGGGCTTCTAATTTTGGAAAATGGGTAGCTAATATTCAATTAAAAAAAGCAACACATCTTAAAAGTTTAAGGGGACTTGTTTTCTAAAAATTAAAACTACTGGATGAATAAGACAAATTAAAAAATGTAATATGGTAACCTGGACGAGCTCGATTTAGAGTTTTGATTTACCATTTTGAGTACGATTAATTGAATTCCCGATTTTGTGGGATCTTGGGAAATATTTGGAAACTATTGGTATACTTCTTTGCTTTTAGCATTCATATTTGAAAACTTGGTATCAGTAAAGGAAATTAAAATTAGATTGGGTCCAGAAATATGACACGTGGGTCGTGGCAGCTTAAGACGTAGAAAATGTGACATGTAATACTATATGATTTATTTTATTAGAATAAATAAATACTCTAATATATATTACTACATCCTATTAAAAGCCAAGAAAAAAAAAGAAAAAAAATGGCCTTAAATTCTAAAAATTAACAGTATTGCCGTTAAGGAATTAAAGTGAGTTAATAATATGTTTGGTTCTTATACTTCTTATATTCAATAACTACAATTTCAGTCATTGAAGTTTATAGTTTACATTAATTATAATTTTGGTCATTATTGTTTTTAATTTAGGATAATTACAATTTTCATCCCTATACTTTTTAATTTGCATAATTATACTTTGGTACCTATATTTTTTAACTTTCTAAAAAGAATTACAATATTGTCACTTAATACCTAGAATGAGTTAATTACAATTTTGGTTCTTATACTTTCTATATTCAATAATTATAATCTCAGTCACTGTAGTTTATAATTTAATATAATTATAGTTTAGGTCCTTATAATTTAATTTAAGATAATTACAATTTTGATATTTGTCGTTTTTAATTTACATAAATATAGTTTTGTTATCTATAATTACAATTTTGATCATTATAAAGCCATAAAATTTATAAGATTTACAGCAGTGCCATTTAAGATCTAAAATAGTTAATTGCAACTTTGGCCTTAGACTTTTTATATTCAACAATTCCAATTCCAATCCATGTAGTTTATGTTTAATAGTTTTGATCCTTATAGTTTTTAATTTACGATAATTACGATTTCGGTCATTATAGTTTTTAATTTACATAATTATAACTAGGTTGAGCCCGTGCTTCGCACGGGTTGGATCAAAACGTACTAAGTAGGTGAGACGGGTTTTAATTCTTTAAATATTTTGTCTGTTCTTTTGTTTTTGAAAATGTATGAGAACCCTTCCTGTAATTTAGTTTCAGTATTATTATTAGTACTGCTATGTTTAGGTAACTTTTTCTAGATTATCATGACAAACCTCAATTTTTTAATAAAGGGCTACAAATTCAAACCTAAAAATCAAAAACATGAAGCTATAAAAATCCAAACATGTAAACCCAAATGAATACTTGTGCCGAAGCCCCAAGGAATATGACATATAATTACGAATGAAGAGAAATTTTAAACCTTGAGTAAGAGTATTTCACATTCCTAATGCAAAGACCATTTCTCTACATGAAGTTTAATTACTGAAGCGTCAACATTAGTAATAACAACCTATAAGTGTAAAGCCATTTATCAACAAAGCTTTCAACTTCGAGGGACTTTCAACAAAACGAAAATAATATAGTAATTTTACTTAAATGTCTTACTTTTAACAGCTGCATAACATACTCCAATGTATTTATCAGAATCATAAAAGAAAAGGATAAGCAAACATTACCATCACGCCATCAGATATTGTGACTTCAACCATCGAATAAGCCTACAATATTGAATCGACAATAAGAAGTAAAAAACATATAAATTATTTATGGGAAAGAGATGAAAGTTTAGGTGTCCACTTGTAAAGCTCCAATTTTCAATAAATGGAGCAACTTTACAACCATGTTCACCACCGGAACCTACAAAAAGAAAATACTAAGAACCAATGTTATAATGTACTCTATGTTAGTCCCTCTGACTCCCATACAAATCTTGTGAGAGCTAGAAAAGTGTTTACAAAGAGGTAAATAAGATGTAAACAACAACAATAAAGGACATATGTGGAATCCCTTCCAGCACCATGATGAAGATTTAATGCAGCTCTGATAGCTATCATTTAACACAATTCCAAAAATATACATCTGTAAGAAAAATATGCTGCAATTTATAACAAAAATAGGGAGAAAGAATTATATTTAACGAAAACAATGTTAAAATGCTAACTATTATGTTTAATAACAGGTTCAGTTTATAGAATCTTATCTGGAAGTGGGTGTAACAAACATTTGAATTTTCTCCTTATTTAAATAGTATTGTCAACATCACTCTTACACACCATATTTTATCTTTTGTTCACTATGTTAAGGATTAAATCAAATATTTTAAAGAAGTTTGAACATTTTCATTCAACGTAGCCTTCTATTTGAAAATAACTGCACCACACAACTTGTTGTCCTCTTGACAGTCACTTTTGTAAGTCACTATTCTAGCAAAAAATATCAGTATCAGTAAATTAAATTTTAATTTACTGTACTTGTGCGAAAATTACCTTGTAATAGAAAAAATATGACAAATAGATTCAGCAAATGCCCATCAAAAGAGCAGCATAAAGTTTCACTTAAGTTGTTTTACAGGAAATAGTAATACATAAGTCCTCATTTGGATTTGTGAAACCAAAGTTCTTGTCAACTCTTCCAGTCCTGAGAAAACAATGTGATCCATGATCTTGGTATATTTTGTGGTCATCAAAACCTAATAATATTAAAGAGATATGTATAAAGGAAATAGAATGTATACAACAACAATAACGTAGGCCCCAAATCCATATCAAGTATAATAAAATAAAAGAGAAATCGATTAGATATAGGCTTTCATACTCCTTTTGGGTTTGTCATCTACTGTACATTTGGCATCCATTATCAGAGTCTTGATGGCGTAATGGAAAACAAAAAACAAATTGATATACAATTGTATGACAGAAAAATATCACAGATTAAAAATATAACCAAAATTAAATTAAAATACTCTACAATTACCATTGATAGCCACAATGTAACGCCCCGGCCCTCCAAAGCCTAAGGTTTTACAAGATAATATCACCAGGGATCGTCCCATGATCCAAGCCGAGCGTTACCTAAACCTGCAAAAACACATAAAATAAAAGGGTAAGCTATAAAGCTTAGTGAGTAATCGAATCACAGTATGGCCTAAATAGCCACACTCGTTTCACAGACCAGCTTACTACTCTTGACCGTCATACGGTCCTTCCCTTACTCGTACAACATACTGTGAAACTACCGTATTACCCGACGGAACTCACGCCTCGTACACTCTTACTACACTTTCTTCTACTATCTGGTAACATATAATGTTACTCTCTTACTATTTTCTTCTACTGTCAGGTAACTTATGACGTTACCGTACTGTCTGCACTTTCTTCTATTACTTGGTAACTTACAATGTTACCATACTGTCTGACGTTACTCATTTTCAGTAACTCATATCGTGATGTTACCTACTTCTATCATACGGTAACTCATTCACTACTACCTGTCATTACTCGCTTACTCACTTACGGTATCACATACCGTGACAACTCGTTCGTTCTTACTATGTTAAAATATTTACCGGTTCCGCACCGGGTTTCTCTCGGCACTATCGCTCTTTAACAAATTCATCATTTGGTAACTGTCTTCATGATTTCCTATGCTTGCTTTATGGGATATCCATATCCCCTCTAACTTACTAGACCAATACTGGTGCAACATATAGTGTTGGCACACAGCATTAATCTTCTTTCTATGTCATATATCATCCTTCCGCATGGACACTACACTACTGGTTAATCACACTGCTTAGTATCATTTCGTGACACTCTACTATTCATGAGACGGACTCGTCAAACGGGTCCATAACATTCCTATCTTCCATAGAACTACTAATAAAAATCATAACTGTACTACTTTGCATTTCCTTTAATAATTTCTTTCTACTATAATTTAACACGTATAAACTACTAGGGAGATACGGTAGCGATTACTCACCTGAGTTTGGTGCTTTCTCGGAGTCCTGGCACGTTTTTCGTTCTAGGCTTCTGATAGCTCCCGAGCACCTCAACGCTAGCTACCGCTGACTTCTTACTTCTCACCATCATCTCTCAGCGTATTTTTCTCACTAGAACTCTCTTCTATAACGTATAGCTGTTTTGTGGGTGTTCTGGGTCGAAATAAAGGCTCTAACCTCGCATTTATAGGCCTCTGGTCGTCCCTCGCGTCGCGACCAAAGCAAGGCTCGCGTCGCGATGACTCACCTCGAATGATTGCCTGATTGCGTGATTTACGGAGCGATTTACGGATCTGCTGACAGCCGTCGCGTCGTGACCACCTTGCCCGTCGCGTCGCGACGTGCCGACACTAAAAAGTGTCTCATTTTTCTGCTTTTTGCTCCGTTTTGGCTCCTAGGCTTTGATCGTTATATTTTTCTTATCTCATAATGACCTTAACATCGTTATTTGGTCACACTAAAGGTCAAAACGCTCTTACTTTTGATCTATAGTCCCTCCCGAGACACGGGTGTCACAAACCTTCCCCCTTACAGGATTTCGTCCCCGAAATCTTAGTAATCTCTCAAACTAACTCTTATGTACCTGTGTACACGTTCTTTTACACACCTAGGTATTATTACCATATTACATTTATCATTACTTGTTTTCTCTTATCGTTACTCATACTTGCTTGACTTTATATTTTCGGGTACAAGGGTTCCCGTACCTCTTACTCACTTTACAACATAATTCTATGTTTGTTATATTTTCTACCAGATTACCATGATTCCTTCGTGATTCCATCAGCATCAACACATATCATGTGATTATGATAATACGGGCCCTTATTATCATAATCACTTATACGCACTGATTCTAATGTTACACTAGGTTTCCTGGCTCGCTGGTTCTTTTAACTCATATACCGCGTGGTATAACATACTTGTACTCTTTCTCTTTCTATACCAAAACTCACCAATCCCGTACATATTCGCTTTCTCATAAACTTACTGTTGTGACTTTTACTACCACATAACTACTTTCATACTTTCCAACTGAAAAATATCATTATATTTTGTTACAGTTGGGTCTTTCGTTAAAATAAAAATTGTCTTTTTACTCTTTCTAGTCATAAAATGACTCTATTATACTTTAAAATAATTTTTACATACTCTAGTCATGAAAATGACTATTTTAGAAAAATCTTTTTCTTGGTCATAAAACGACTCTTTTGTTATCTTGTTAAAAATTTCTATCATAACTTTTTGTCATTACAGGACCCTTAATCTTCTTTGGTTATAAAATAACCCTCATTTTGAAAATAATTCTTTCTTTAACTCTTTCCTTTCTCTTAGCATAAGACCAACTGAAACTCATGAAACTCATTCTACTAACTTCCCTGGCGGGACATAACAGATCCACCCGCTAGGTTATGCTATCTCTGTCTCCCCTTTTTATGACTTGGAACGGATCCAAGTGCAAGGGTATGCTAAGCTAGACAACTACTTCGCGAAGGGAGGTACCATCCCAGTAGTGTCTTCTAGGCTTCCTTAAATGGCGAAAGCCAGTCCGGACATCTTTCTCTTCTCTTCTCTACTGTCATTCGTTTCAATTTGGTCTTGGCTGAACTAAAACATCTCTCGCTTTTATATGAAGCGACTTTCAATATCTTTTCAAATCTTATAGCTTTCAATTTTTTTTTTCAAATATCTTTCAAAACTCTTTTCTGAAACATAGTTCAAACTCGTAAAAATTTTAGCTCGTATGTTGAGCTACTATTTAAAATTTTAGCTTTTCATAGACTTTTTTTCAAACAAACTTTTAGCTCTTACGTAGAGTTACTTTTATTATCACTTTTATCTTACATTCTTTCTGACTTTCAATCATACTTGACTATTTAATCGTACTTTTTTTTAAAATATCTTATGACTTAAAGTCAACTCTTTTCTTTATGGCCTTCTAACCAAAACGTACTTTTATCAGACTATTTTTTTTTGCTCAAATTGTTTCTTTTCTCCAAACTGCTTGCTTTCTTATTTCATGTTCTTTTTATTTTTTCAGCTTTCTTACATTACTCTTATGAGTATACTTATTATCTTCTTTGGTACTTTATGTACCATTCTCATGTTTTAATACTTTCTTATTTCTCACTTACTTTCTTGTTTAACAAGCTATCTTATCTCTGTTCTTACTATCTTTTTCTCCTTAAATTCCTGAGTTCTTTAACACTCATAGTGTGTTACTATGTATAGTTTGCTTTATCTTTATCTATCTTCTTATCACAATATGTTTGTGATATTTACCTATCTTTAGGTAATATGCATATACTTACTGATTTGAGTCTAGGAATCTTTTCTACTAACACCTAGTTCACTCAAATCTCGGCTCTGATACCATTTGTAACGCCTCGGCCCTCCAAAGCCTAAGGTTTTACAATATAATATCACCAGGAATCGTCCCATGATCCAAGCCGAGCGTTACCTAAACCTGCAAAAACACATAAAATAAAAGGGTAAGCTATAAAGATTAATGAGTAATCGAATCACAATATGGCCTAAATAGCCACACTCGTTTCACAGAACAGCTTACTACTCTTGACCGTCATACGGTCCTTCCCTTACTCGTACAACATACTGTGAAACTACCGTATTACCCGACGGAACTCACGCCTCGTACACTCTTACTACACTTTCTTCTACTATCTGGTAACATATAATGTTACTCTCTTACTATTTTCTTCTACTATCTGGTAACTTATGACGTTACCGTACTGTCTGCACTTTCTTCTATTACTTGGTAACTTACAATGTTACCATACTGTCTGTCGTTACTCATTTTCAGTAACTCATATCGTGATGTTACCTACTTCTATCATACGGTAACTCATTCACTACTACCTGTCATTACTCGCTTACTCACTTACGGTATCACATACCGTGACAACTCGTTCGTTCTTACTATGTTAAAATATTTACCGGTTCCGCACCGGGTTTCTCTCGGCACTATCGCTCTTTACCAAATTCATCATTTGGTAACTGTCTTCATGATTTCATATGCTTGCTTTATGGGATATCCATATCCCCTCTAACTTACTAGACCAATACTGGTGCAACATATAGTGTTGGCACACAGCATTAATATTCTTTCTATGTCATATATCATCCTTCCGCATGGACACTACACTACTGGTTAATCACACTGCTTAGTATCATTTCGTGACACTCTACTATTCATGAGACGGACTCGTCAAACGGGTCCATAACATTCCTATCTTCCATAGAACTACTAATAAAAGTCATAACTGTACTACTTTGCATTTCCTTTAATAATTTCTTTCTACTATAGTTTAACACGTATAAACTACTAGGGAGATACGGTAGCGATTACTCACCTGAGTTTGGTGCTTTCTCGGAGTCCTGGCACGTTTTTCGTTCTAGGCTTCCGATAGCTCCCGAGCACCTCAACGCTAGCTACCGCTGACTTCTTACTTCTCACCATCATCTCTCAGCGTATTTTTCTCACTAGAACTCTCTTCTATAACGTATAGCTGTTTTGTGAGTGTTCTAGGTCGAAATGAAGGCTCTAACCTCGCATTTATAGGCCTCTGGTCGTCCCTCGCGTCGCGACCAAAGCAAGGCTCGCGTCGCGATGACTCACCTCGAATGATTGCCTGATTGCGTGATTTACGGAGCGATTTACGGATCTGCTGACAGCCGTCGCGTCGCGACCACCTTGCCCGTCGCGTCGCGACGTGCTGACACTAAAAAGTGTCTCATTTTTTTGATTTTTGCTCCGTTTTGGCTCCTAGGCTTTGATCGTTATATTTTTCTTATCTCATAATGACCTTAACATCGTTATTTGGTCACACTAAAGGTCAAAACGCTCTTACTTTTGATCTATAGTCCCTCCCGGGACACGGGTGTCACACACAATGTTGATAACATATTTGAAAACAAAGAGTAAATTAATATTAATTGTATATGTCAAAAATATCATCACAGATTAAGAAAAGTAGTAAAATTAAAATTCTTAATATCTGCTACAAACACAAAATGTCAGCCTATTTTCCAGGATATCACCAAATTTTAGCCTGTCCTTCAAATATTTTTAGGCCACTACAAACACAAATATGACCAAAACAGACGTCTAAAAGCTTGATTATAGCAGTTCTAAAGGCTTACCAAGAATTTGGGAAAGGTTTAAAATCTTCTGCGTATTTGATTTCAGAAACATGTACCGGAGCAAGATTTCTCATGTTGATGGTACATATCCCGGTTTAATATTCTGTATAGAACCGTAGGTTTGTTTGATTTTTTAGATCAGATCATCCCTCATATGTTTAGAGTCAAAAAAGAGGTGTTGTGCTATCAGTGTTGGTGTTGGGTGAGAGTAAAAGCTCACAACAAATATAAAAGGGAAAATGGGGTAAAACTCTCCCTGATTGCTATCTACTACTGACATCACTGTTCTTTTTAGCATCATTTAGTCTTTTTTTAACTAAAACATTGTCTATTGGTCTATCATTTGAGCACTCTACCATGTAAGAGGCATATTGATGATAGTGATCATGAAAAACAACATTTTATTTGTAACTTATTTATCTTAGTTCTTTTGAAAGTTGGTTTACCTTTGTTTGCAAGTTTGTACATCGACGGTTAAGGAGTGGTGGTGAGTTGCCATAACCATCACCATAGACTTCAGTCATCCCTTCCCTCCTGAGCACTACACAGTGTAACATCCTCTATCTAGGGTAAATAATTAAATGAATAAAATAATGAATTAAGTAATTATAATAATTGAACTATAATAAATTTAATTAAGAAGTATTTTGTCCATAATAACTCAATAGGAGTAAAAAGGGAATTTACCACATTTAAATTCTAGAAGAAGGACTTAAGGGTAAAACTAGAACTATTATGGAGTGGGGAGGGATTTCATTGCAATTAAGGAGAAAATAGTGAGCTGGAGGGACCATATTGCAATTTAAGGAAACTTGGAGTTTTAGTTGGGGAAAACCCCATTTCTCCTCTCATTCGCATTTTTGGGAGAAGAGGGCAAAGAAGAGAGGCGATTTTCAGGGTTTTCAAGAGGAAGAGCTTGATTCTAGCAAGATCTAAGTGGATTACATCAGTTCATTGAAGAATTAAGGTAAGAAATCTCATCTCCATGTTGGAAACCCACTATGTTGGGAAGATTGAGTCCAAATTCGGGTTTCATGGTTGGGGGAGATGAACTCTATGATCCCAAAGGTTTAGCATATGAATTCTAATGATTATCTCTTTGTAATTCAATGGTTTCATGCTTGGAGAATCATTTGAATGTTGGTTGATATCCATGAACCCTAATTTTTGGGGAAAAACCCACCTATGGGTGGAACCTTGATAATTTGGATCAACTTACATCTTAATGAATTCTATGAAGAGCTTAAGTGAATTCCTAATGATTTCAAGTTATTGGAGGAAGGATTTCATTATTGATTTGTCATTTGATTGGGTTGAATTGGATACTCCTTGGATCTAAGCTCATGAAGTGAATTTGAAATGATAACATGGATTTGATTCAATGGAGATGATATTGGATGGTTAGAAAGGGTGTAATGATGTATTATTTTGAGTTAGAATAATGTTATTTCAATGGTTATGAGTTTGGAGAAGTGTTGGATCTTGATTTGGGTGAAAAGGAGTGAAAATGACCAAGAATCAGAGTTGCAGCAGGTCTACACGACCCGTGCAGCGTCACACGACCCGTGTAGCGGGCCTGGAGGCCACGGGTTGGATTCCTGCAGTTGCTACACGACCCGTGTAGGGCTACACGCCCCGTGTAGCTCTGTTTGACCAATTTTTCAGTTTTTAGACCTTAAGCTTTAGGGTTTGGACATTGGGTTCCAAGGTTCAAGCCCACTATTTGGCAATGTATAACTAAGATATTACCCTTATTTTAGTAAAGCTTAATTAGTCCTAGAACCATTTGTAATGAGGATAATTATTGTTTTATAGGAGGAGATTAATTGAAACGGAAGCAAGAAGATAACATTCTTTTGGAATCAAGGGAAGGTGAGTTACCAGGAGTACACATCCCTCTTTTAACTCTTGTATGTTTAGTTCATTCCATGCATACCTTTATGTGCTAATTGTTGCATAAATCTATGTGTTCATGGCATTCAAAGAGTTATTTCAAAGATGTTTTTACAAGAAAAATAATACTATGATTTTGATAGATGTTTTGAATCATTCCTCCATGCATTTCATATAGGAGGGGTGGACCGTGTGAACCTTTTGACAAAGATGAAATGATTGTCCCGGATTTAGGGAAATCACGGGTTAATACCCAAATGAGTTGTTGTCCCGGATTTAGGGAACCCGTTTCCGACAATAGGAAACCGCATGAGGGAATTGCTAACCCTCATGGGACTAGTGTGGTGGCCACTAGTTCTAGTTTAGCCTATATGGGGATCGGATGACATGCTCCGTGCGTGTTATTCGTGAACTTAGGTAGGTGCCACTGTGGTGAGTTGGACTGCTAAGAGATTGACATGGGTTGGAATAGTTGCATTCATGCATCATGCTGCATATCATAACTATCCATTTGTGTAAACTATTAAAATGTTTTTAATAAGTTTAATTATGTATAAAACCAGTATTTTTGGAGATTATCTCGAGTGCTAAGGAGTTTCCTTTCACTCATAGTAAGATAATCTCGGGTAACTCACTAGACAAATCCATTGCCTAACTGTTTTGATGTGTACTCAGGTTAAGGCTAGGAGTTTAAGGCGAGGCGGGAATTTTAGAAGACCACGGGATGTGTGGCCATTTAAACCTTGTTTTTGTACTTGAATTATGATACCTCCTCGCTATACATTATTAAACAATGTTTTGATGTTGTGGGACCTAATTCCGCGATGATGAAACTTCTTTTTGAATTAATGAAGTTATTTTAGAAAACAAATGTTTTCAATTATTAAACCCTAGCGAGGGGTGTCACACCCAGATATAGAAAAACGAAGAACAGAGCATCGGGGAAGCAAAACTGGGTGGAAAAAGGAAGTGGTGATGATATAGAATTTCATTCCGGTGATACTTAGGGTTTAAGAGGAAGGAGCAGTGAGATATCAAAACTTTTGATATAGAGTGGAAAAAGAACCGTCGTTGCCGATGACATCGCCGCCGGCAGAACACATTGTGTCGTATGACTTGACCGATTTCTGATTTTTGCGATAGCCCTCTCCTTCCTCTCTCTCTCTCGGATTGGACGGAAAAGCTTCCTAAGTCACTTCTTTGCCACCCCCAGATCCGTTTGTTACCACCGTATATTTCTGTTGTCAATAAAACGGAAAAAGATATTGGAGAAGAAACTGAGAAAGAAAAGAAACCAACAAAGAAACGGAAGAACTTAGAGAAGAGAAGAGGGTTCGGGGTATGTGGGTGAGTCAACAGAGAAGACAACACCTGTCGGGAACGTAGCAAGACGCTGGTACAATCTGAATGGTGAAAAGCAACCCACCCCCCTTTAAACCCGAAAAATCCCCTACCCCCAAAACCTTCTAGAAATCTGCTTCTATTTCATATATATAGTAATTTTGGTAGTTATATTGTTTAATATGTATTAATTACAGTTTCGACCTTTATAATTGCTAATTAAAGTTTTAGTCCATATATTTTTATTTTTGTGATTACAATTTCAGTCCTTGTAGTTTATAATTTATACTAATTATAGTTTTTGTCCCTGTAGTTTGTATTTTGAATAATTATAGTTTTAGTCATTGTAGTTTTTAATATGCATAGTTATAGATTTGGACCCAATATGTTTTAAGTTTAATTAATTACAACTTCGATCCCTATTTTTTTAATGATAATTAAAGTTTTTTAGAAATCAAATCTACATATTAACAAATTTGAAGAGAGAATTGGTACCGTATTTTTTAATTTGCTTTAACTACAACTTTGGTCCCCATAGTTTTTAATTTCAATAAGTATAATTTTGGTTCATGTAGTTTTCAATTTGCATTAATTATTGTTTTAGTCTTTGTAGTTTATAAGTTAAGATAATTGTAGTTTTGGTCTTTATAGTTTATAATTTGTATTAATTACATTTTGGTCCCTGACTAATAGCGATATTATAAAAAATGGTCCCTATGTAATAACAACATTACATATATAGTCATTATGTATGAAAATCTATAATATTGGTAATGGTTTAATAGCAAAATCACAAAAATATTTCTGTGTAAGAGAGCACTACGTAAATGGATTTGAATATATATATATATATATATATATATATATATATATATATATATATATATATATATATATATATATATATATATATATATATGATTAATAAACAGATTGTGCTATAGCTACCCATATTTTATTTTGTATCTCTCTAATACCATCAAATCAAAAAGAGTTTTAGTTATATTAGTTTTATAATCAATATACCCCCTGATTTGACTATTTTATTTGTTTTATCTCAATTGCGTCTTTTGTTGTCTTTTTTCCTTTATTATTATTATTATTATTATTATTATTATTATTAAATTATATTTATTATTAATAGCTTTTATAAAATTATAACCATTTGTGTTTATTGATAATCTAATGTCTCCTTTTTATTCGTTCGAATTTATTCAGTGGTTTATAAATCAAGTGGTTGTATGTAGAATTTATTTTTTATAAAATCCTTTGGGTTATACCGTTTTTAAGTAATCAAAATTCATGTTATTATTAGCCGGAAACCGCCATTCTTGGTCCATCGACCCATTTGTACACCATCTCCGTTTGTTCATGCTTATGCGTGTGTACAGATCAGAACATTCTTCTGAATGTGAAACATTGTATAGTGCTCGACTAAATTTTATGTTCGTTATCTAAATAACACACCGTGCAATTCTAATATTGGATCAAACTTATTATTATTTATACTGTTATTTTTCATACATTCGTTCGAATTTGACATAACCATTTTGATATAATTTGACTTAATTTTATGAAATTATAAACATCATTAATTGTGTCGTAATTACTTTAAAAAAACTATTGTTTATTGTTTGTAAAACGTAAAAACTATAAAAAGCTAAATTTATTAATTGACATTCGTTCGAATTTGATATAAACATTTTGATATAATTTGACATAATTTTATAAAATTATAAACACCGTTCATTGTGCCGTAGTTAGTTTAAAAAAATATTGTTTATTGTTTCTAAAACGTAAAAATTATAAAAGGTAAATTTATTGTTATTGTTTTTCTAATAATAATAATAATAAATCAAATAATATTAATAAAAGAGAAGAAAAAGAAAAAGACAACATATAAACAAAATAGACAAAAGACAAAAGAAAAAATAACAAAAAAACAAAAAATCAAATCACAGGGTACAGTTAGATAATAGGAGGTATGTATAGATTTACCCTTAATAAACTCGCCGTAACGCACGGACATCACCACTAGTTTTATATATAAATCTTAAAATATAATACTAAACGTGCGGTTGATGAAAAGAAAATTACAGGGAAAATGACTTATAAGGGTAATTATGTTTCAAAAATGTTCAAAAAACACCATCCAAGTTTGGTTTGTTCAAAAACACCATCCAAGTAAAGCCTTTGTACAAAAAACACCATCCAAGTAAGGCCTTTGTACAAAAAACACCAACGAACTACATGTTTTGTTTAAATTTTACCCGATGGTAACCGGCTCTTGCAGGTTAAACTGTTTATCTGTTATTATGCCATGTCACTAAATATTAGGCCAAGTCATCATTTAACCTGCAAGAGCCGGTTACCATCGGGTAAAATTTGAACAAAACATGTAGTTCGTTGGTGTTTTTTGTACAAAAGCCTTACTTGGATGGTGTTTTTTGTACAAAGGTCTTACTTGAATGGTGTTTTTTGAACAGACCAAACTTGGATGGTGTTTTTTGAACAGTTTTGAAACATAATTACCCGTATAAGTCATTTTCCCAAAATTATAATGCGTACTTTGTTTTTATTAAATTGTATATTTTTAAATTATGCTTATGTAAATATTAATATATTAATTTTAATAACTCAATATATATTTAATATATAAAATATATGAACTTTTTTTAAAATAAATATTATAAATTGTTTTAAAACTGTTGATCTTATGGTGAAAACAATTTTTCGAGAAAGTTATAAATCATTAACGAAAAGAGAAGTGATGAAGGAAAGAGAAACCATATCTGCACCAATTGTCAAAAGCTTTGAGTACAAGATAAGAGTTTAATGATAGAAGGCAACTATTTGTTCGACCTCTTTTTCCTTACATTGTGATTTTGAACTTGTTAGGTTTATGAAAACCAAAATAACTCGTATGCACATAAGACAAATCTTCTTAGAGTTTTGTTTTTGTTTCCACCAAAATGATTAGATGATCAATCTTCATACCTACGAGACATTATTTTCAAACTTTTTAAATTTCAACAAAAATTAATTTTATATGAAACTAGAGTCTAGATCTTTGTATATTGTTGTTATTATTATCGTTTTTATTAAGGTTGATATCACAAAATGATAACTAATAATACATAATTTGTGGTTTTGGTCATTTACCTTTTAATTGAATTCAATAGGTTATTAAAAAAATTTATGTGTTCTCATTCCACCATTAAAATGAATTTCAATCGAGGAATTACGTCAAATTTGATGTAACTATGAAAACAATGTCAGTGTCAAAGTGTCATGCATGACCAATTTGTACTATATTGAATGTCATAGTTGCCAACATGACAACATGTGATATTCGGTATGAGTTTATCCAATTAAACTCTATAACTATAGTATAACCAAAAAAATTAATAACCTATTGAAAACAATTAAAAGAAAAGTAACCTAAAAACAAATTATATATTATTGGTTGTTATTTCATAGTATTAATCCGTTTTATTATCATTAAACTTATTACTAAATGCAATTGAAAGAAACCAAGGTTGTTAAGATCGGGATCTTACCCAAAGATCGTTTTATGTTTTGCAAGATCGTGATCGTAAGATAGGGATCGAGATCTTAAGATCCTACCACTGAAGTAGTCTTTAAATTTACTCCCAATGTCGTACTTTGTGCAGTACCCGTTATAACTTAATCTTTACTAAAACATCAATGATAGAATTGAAGTTAACTTTTTAAACATGAACTATTGTTCTTTTAGTTAGAACCCACAAAAATTAGGAAGAAAACATCTTTAGTAGAAAAATAAACAAATTCATCATAACCATCTACAACTAGAGGTGGGATCGGATCGTATTAAGATCTTAAGATCTTACATAGGATCCTAAGATCCTAGTATAGATCTAGATCCTACTGTGATCGGGATCGTTTTTCGGTCGAAGGATCTTAAAATCGTAAAATCTTAAGATCAAGATCAGGATCTTAACAACCATAATTGAAACGATTACTAATATATTATTCGTACTCTTAACTTGTCGAGAAACCAACTAAATCCCATGAAAAGTTTATATTATTTAATTTAAATATAGGACTAAAGACCTAAAAGGATATTTAACATTCTATTTATGTTTTGATTTCTAAGCCACATGTCGGCAACAAAAACGATTACTAATCACCACGCAAATATCCAAAGCTAAGATATTTCTTTTCTGTCTACACCCAAGTTGACTCACTTTTTCCATAGAAACTCTGCCCTTTACAAACGTTGCAAGACCCATTTGTTCCATATCAATGATCTTTGATTATGTCGATCAAGGTAAAAGAAAAAAAAAAATCGTGTTTAGTTTAACATTATATATACTTAAAAAAACAATGAAGAAGAAGATATAAAACCTTGTTCCAGTCCCCTTACTTACCCTCGAAGCCATCTCCACGACTCCATCCCCACTCCTTTATATTCACCTCAGCTTTCTATAAATACACATCAACTTATCCATGGAGAACGAAACCCAGATCAAGAAGAGAAAGCTTCAAACTGCATCCATGGAAGCAACCGGTGATATTTTTGTAGTACCATTCTTTGGTCAAGGCCACCTCTTTCCAGCTATGGAGCTCTGCAAGAACATCTCCGCTCATAACTACAATGTTACCCTCATTATCCCTTCTCATCTTTCTTCATCTATCCCCTCCACGTTTTCTAGCCACTCCCCCTTCATTCATGTTACTGAGATCTCCGTCGCCGCTTCGTCACCACCGGAATCCGCTGACGAAACCGGAACCGGATCGGAGGGTCGGTCGTCCGGTCCTAGGGGGAACCCGCTTCAAGACCAGAATTTGCAGATGGGTAAGGGTATCAGGTCGTTTCTGTCCACAAGATCCGGAGTAAAACCCACGTGTGTTGTAATTGACGTCATGATGAGCTGGAGTAAGGAGATTTTCATAGATCACGCGATTCCGGTGGTGTCTTTCTCCACTTCCGGCGCAACCGCATCCGCCATGGGTTACGGAATGTGGAAGGCCGAGGTAGGAGACATGAAGCCCGGTGAGATCAGAGAGATCCCCGGGTTGCCGAAAGAAATGGCTGTGACTTTTGCGGATCTTAGCAGAGGTCAGAGAGGAAGGCGTCAAAGACCAAATCGGCCAGCCGGTGATCCCGTGAAACCAGATGGAATCGGCGGACCACCAAATAGGATGAGGTTCGGACCGCCCCATGGACCAAGAGGAGGTGGTGGTGGCGGCGGTTCTGCTGGACCAGGTCAGAAGCCACGTTGGGTGGACGAGGTGGAGGGATCGGCGGCCTTGCTTATCAACACTTGCGACAATCTCGAGTGTGTATTCATCGATTACATGTCCGAACAAGCCAAGCTTCCGGTCTGGGGCGTTGGTCCGCTGCTACCGGAACAGTTCTGGAAATCAGCCGGTTCACTCCTCCATGACCATGAGATGAGATCGAACCACAAATCCAATTACACAGAAGATGAGGTGGTCCAGTGGTTGGAATCAAAACCACATAAATCAGTAATCTACATCTCGTTTGGGAGTGAAGTAGGACCCTCAATTGAAGAGTACAAAGAACTAGCGAAAGCCTTGGAAGAGTCCGACCAGTCATTCATCTGGGTGATCCAGCCTGGTTCAGGTAAATCCGGCATCCCCCGTTCGTTTTTGGGGGCGGCGGCCCAAACAGACGACAGCGAAGAAGAAGAAGGGTATTACCCTGAAGGCTTAGACGTGGCAGTTGGGAACAGAGGTTTGATCATCACTGGATGGGCACCTCAACTGTTGATTCTGAGCCACCCATCTACCGGCGGGTTCTTATCTCACTGTGGGTGGAACTCGACGGTGGAGGCAATAGGGCGAGGGGTCCCGATCCTGGGATGGCCGATTCGTGGTGATCAGTTTGATAATGCGAAGCTGGTGGCCTACCATCTTAAGATAGGGTATGTGATGTCACGTGGTGTTAATGACGACTCGCGGCCAGGAAAGATCAAAAAGGATGATATAGCAGCAGGAATCGAGAGATTAATGAAAGATGAGAAAGTGCATAAACAGGCGAAGGAACTTAGTAAAGAATTCGAGAGTGGATTTCCGGCGAGTTCAGTGAAAGCATTGGGTGCTTTTGTGGAGTTTGTTGGCCAAAAAGCAACCTGATTGGTTTCGCTAATAGAATTAATATAATAAGCTTTTTCTTACGTAGATATAAATCATCTGTGATTTTTACGGCAGATCATAATGTATGTTGTTTGTAAACTCAAGAATATGAAGGCTCTATATTTGATCTACTAATTCCCCAGATATGTACTAGTTCGCGGATATAAATAGGGATGCCATTTGTACACAACAAACTTTATTGACAATGTAATATCTTTTATGTATATACTGTACAACTCCCATAATGAATAAATTGCTCATTGCTGTATGGATAAAAGTTGTTGTGTACAGATCACTTTTCATAAAAACACTTTTTTTCTATTTCTTACTACTAGTACTAGAGGAGCACAAAAGTCTGCCTGGCATGGGCCGCTAAAAGCCCAACCTGGTCAATGTCTGGTCAACTCCAGCTAGAGGTGCACAAAAAAATCGGTTTTTTAAATAACCGAAAATAATAACCGAACCGGTTTTTTTAATAACCGGTTTTTTAATAACCGAACCGGTTTTTTAACCGAACCGGTTTTTAGCCGGTTTTTTATCTGAAATCGAACCGGTTAAAAAACCGAAAAAAACCGGTTTTTCTTCCGGTTAACCGAACCGAACCGGTTTAAAAACCGAAAAAAACCGGTTTAAAACTCAATTTCGTTAAAAAAAAACCGGTCAAAACCGGACCGGTTATAACCGAAACCGGTTTTAAAAAAAACCGGTTTTTAAAAAACCGGTTTTTAAATAACCGAAACCGGTTTTTAACCGGCTTTTGTGCACCTCTAACTCCAGCTCGGGGCCTCGGGCTACAGCTCTTCTTAAAAATAAGCCCGTTAAGGCCCGTTGGCTTTGCATGGGCTGCCCTAGAGATGAAGCTGAAAAGGCTATTTTGA
Organism: Cichorium intybus; assembly: GCA_023525715.1. NCBI lineage: Eukaryota > Viridiplantae > Streptophyta > Magnoliopsida > Asterales > Asteraceae > Cichorium > Cichorium intybus. Next base: position 1,252,083 of record JAKNSD010000037.1, on the reverse strand, counting down.
TTTTTTTTTTGTTTTGTTTTCCATTCCTTTAAATGTCCTATAGTTCACCTAAATGCACAACGGTTTTAATATCAGATCAATTTATTATTGAACAAACACTTACAAAATGAGACATACAAACACTTATTTAAAAATTTAAAAATACTCGATGTAAATTAGAATAGTTATAACTGTTGTATTCGTAGTATTCAGCCAATATTGACATTTGGGTATACAACAAATTTTGAAACTTTAAGTTCTCATAATTCTTACTCTATTTGTGTTATCATTATTATAAATGATTTCTATCACATATGTGTATCCTTATGTTATGATTCATAGACTTAGTCGTATTCCTATCTTCAAGTTATTAAAAGTCTTGCACCCTTTCATTACTCTTAAACTTATTCATTTCATCAACTAAATAGAATTTCAGGATGTGACATTTATAATAATCACAATCTTGTTGGATTTGTTGATGAGCAAAGTTGTTACTGATTTGGTCCTCAAACTAGTGAAAAGTTTTAGTTGTTGACACTGCAACTACTACTGCTAATGTTAGCACCATTGAACGTTGAATTATTAATGGTCTCAACTATAGAGCGGATGAGTCTAACTACTGGCTAATTTGGCTTTAAAATAATTGATTGCAATTGATTGTTGTTACTTACATACATATGATGCCCTTGCTATTAAAGGGGTGTTTGAATTGCTTATAAAAACATGCTTAAGTACTTATTGACTTTTTGAAAAGTTAATAAGCCAAAAAAAATTGTTTCACAACTTGATAATGACTTCTTAGAATGGCTTTTTGAGTACTTGAAATAAGCACTTTTGTATAAGTAGGGAGCTCCTTATTTTTTCAGAATGACTTATAATTTATTGAAATAAAAAACCGTTCAACTTATAGTTTGTCATTTTTTGTCATTTTACAGATATAAGCTAATCCAAACATTTTTTTTTAAAAACAACTTATCAACATATGACTTCTTGCCACCACATAAGTTAATCCAAACATTTTTTTAAAAACTTATTTTTGAAAAATCATAAGTTAATAAACATTTTTGCCCAAAAGCATTTATTGTGTTAAATAAGCAATCCCAAACACTCCCTAAGAACCTATTGCAAGATGTTAGTTAGCTAATTTGTTGAGTTGATTATCTCTCTATATATTGTCTCTTTTTTGTGATACTTTGTAACTTGGCAAAAAACATAATTCGAGTTTGTTTCTTCTCTCTTATAATGGCTTTTAGATAGTTCAATTATTTTACATACAATACGTCACAAACGTATTTGTTTTTATCTTCAACTTCAAAATTTAGCAAAGTGTATAATCATTAGAAAGATCGTATGTGTTATAAATAAATAATATCGACAATAAAATAAAATAATAATACGATAAAGAAAAATAAATACGGACACAAGGATTTAACGTGGAAAAACCCTTTCGGGAAAAAACCACGGGCACAACCGATGATAATCACTATATGAGAAGAATGAGGAGGTTACAAGATTTGGAACTGAAAAATATACATCTCTCTTTTCTTTAATACACAGAGCCTCACAATATATATCTGTGTATATATATATATATATATATATATATATATATATATATATATATATATATATATATATATATATATATATATATATATATATATATATATATCACTCTTGTTTTTTTGAACGATTTGTATGCAATGTAATCATCCCTTTATATAGGGATGAACAGCTGAAAAATTCCGTAATTGTTGAAAAAGATTGTGTGCGCCGAATTGCAATTGTCATTCTGAATTTTCCACGTGCAAATCAAATTGGAATTGAATTTGATTACTATTCATGTGGGGCCCACATGATAATAATTCATTTAACTGCTTTTGATTGCTTTTGAAAAGTCATCTTTTACAATCTCCACCTTGACTTTAAAAGCAATAAGTAATCAAACAACTCCACCTTGAGACGAATTTCCTCTTGTAGAACTCCTTATTATAAAATCATCGTGTGCCGACAATCCTTAGAATTAGATTGTCATACCAACCAAACTTGAGCAAAGCTCAAACTTAGTTGCTGGAACTGGCTTCGTCATCATATCCGCCGGATTGTCATGAGTGCTAATCTTTTGAACTTGAATATCACCTTTGGAAATAACATCTCGAATAAAGTGATAACGTACATCAATATGTTTCGTCCTCTCATGAAACATTTGATCTTTTGTGAGATAAATAGCACTTTGACTATCACAAAAAATCTTTATGGGAGATGTGTCTCCACAAAGTTCACCGTATTAATTTCTTAACAAAATAGCTTCTTTGCAAGCTTCAGAAATTGCCATGTACTCTGCTTCAGTTGTGGATAAGGCAACAGTGGTCTGTAGACTTGCCTTCCAACTCACAGCACATCCACCAATGGTAAAGACATAACCTGTCAAAGATCTTCTTTTGTCCAAATCTCCAGCATAATCAGAATTTACATAGCCCACCAGTCCTTCACCAGAACTTCCAAATTGTAAACATGCATTGGAAGTACCGCATAAATACCTAAGAATCCATTGAACATCTTTACAATGCTCTTTTCCTGGGTTAGCCATATATCTGCTAACAACACTTAAAGCGTGAGATAAATCAGGGCGAGAACATACCATGGCATACATTAGAGAACCAACTGCACTAGAATACGGAACTTTCGCCATGTTGTTAATTTCATCATCTGTCTTTGGACAATATGCTGAAGACAGTTTGAAATGTGCAGCTAACGGAGTACTCACTGGCTTGGCTTTATGCATGTTGAATCTTTGAAGAACTTTCTCAATATACCTCTTTTGACTTAGGTATAGTTTTCCATGCTGTCTGTTACGAGTAATTTCCATACCAAGAATTTTCTTGGCTGGACCTAAGTCCGTCATTTCAAACTCTTTGCTTAGTTGTGTTTTCAGTTTTGCTATCTCTAGTTTATCTTTTGCAGCAATCAACATATCATCAACATAAAGAAGCAGATATATTGATGAATTATTGACTGACTTAAAATAAACACAACTATCATAATCTGATCTTTTAAAATTCTGAGATAGCATAAAAGAGTCAAACCTCTTATACCATTGCCTTGGGGACTGCTTTAACCCATAAAAAGATTTCTTCAATCTACATACTAAGTTCTCTTTTCCATGGATAATGAAGCCTTCAGGTTGCTCCATATAAATATCTTCCTCCAATTCACCATGTAAAAATGCAGTTTTGACATCTAACTGCTCAAGCTCATAATTATGCATGGCAACAATACTACGTAAAGTACGAATTGAGCTATGCTTAACAACAGGAGAGAAAACATCAGTAAAATCAATGCCTGGAATTTGGCTATAGCCTTTAGCAACTAACCTTGCTTTAAATCTTGCTTCCTCATTAGGAGTAATACATTCTTTTCTTTTGAAAATCCATTTGCAGCGGATAGGCTTCTTTTCTTTTGGTAATTTCACCAACTCCCAAGTGCCATTCTTTTCAAGAGATTCCATTTCATCATGCATGGCAGTTATCCATTTGTTGCAATGTTCTGAAGTAATGGCTTCCATGTAAGTTGAAGGTTATTTGATACCTTCAATTTCTTCAGCAACGTTTAAAGCATAAGCAACAATATTTGCTTCTTCTATCAGTCTCTTGGGAGGATGAATGACCCTCCTAGGTCTATCAGTTGCTATAGAATGTTGTGCTTGGTGAGTAGGAGTAGGAGTAGAAGACTCTTGCTCAACTGATGGATTTTGATCAATAGAGTTTTCTTTTTCTGGTATATGTTCTGAGTTAACAGATTGCTCCACATGCACACTTGTCTTTTGTTAACTCTCAACAGGAATATTAGATAGAAGAATCTTTATGTAGCATAGCTTATTCATTAAATACTACATTTCTACTAATTACGATCTTTTTAGTTTCAGGACACCATAACTTATATCCTTTCACACCAGACTTGTAACCAAGAAAGATACATTTAATTGCCCTAGGCTCTAATTTTCCATTATCAACATGAGCATAAGCAGGGCAACCAAAAATTCTTAAATCTGAATAGTTTGTTGGGGAGCCAGACCATACCTCAATAGGAGTCTTTTTATCAAGTGGAATAGAAGGTGACATGTTAATTAAATAACATGCAGTAGAAGCAGCTTCTGCCCAAAAACGCTTAGATAATCCTGCGTTAGATAACATACAACGGGCTTTTGAAATAATGGTTCTGTTCATACGTTCAGCTACACCATTTTGTTGAGGTGTGTGAGAAACGGTGTAGTGTCTAACAATTCCTTCTAGTTTACAATATGAATTAAATTCATTTGAACAAAACTCTATACCATTATCTGTGCGAAGCTTTTTGACCTTCTTACCAGTTTGGTTTTCCACCATGGCTTTCCATTCTTTGAATGCAGAGAATGCTTCAGATTTAAGCTTCAAGAAATATGGCCAAACTCTTCTTGAATAATCATCAATAATTGTCAACATATAACGAGCACCTCCTAGTGATGCTTCTTGAGATGGTCCCCATAAATCAGCATGTACATACTCCAAAATGCCTTTTGTAGTATGTACCGAGGTGTTGAATTTCACCCTCTTGTGTTTGCCAAATATGCAGTGTTCACAGAATTCCAGTTTGCCAACGCATTGGCCATCAAGCAATCCTCTTTTGCTTAATGCTGTCAAACCAAGTTCACTCATATGCCCAAGACGCATATGCCACAGGTTAGTAGTATCAGTAGATGAATTTGAAGTAACATTAGAATTACCTGTTACTGTACTACCTTGTAGATGATACAGGTTTGCAGATTTAATATCAGCTTTCATCACAATCAAAGCTCATTTAGAAACCTTTAAAACTCCACCTTCACCGGAATATTTGTACCCTTTAAGGTCAAGAGTACTTAAAGAAATAAGGTTTCTTTTCAAACCTGGAACGTGTCGAAGCTCTTTTCTTTCATCATCTTGATTTGGTTTGTGATTTTGATTAGAAGCTCTTTTCTCCTTGTTCTTCAACTTGTAACATTCAGAGATATCATGTCCTTCCTTTTTACAATAGTTGCATGACTTGGAACGTCTGGATCTAGATTTGCTTCTAGAATTTCTTTTGTTCTTGCCTTTGGAATCATTCTTATCTGTTGGTCTGCCACGAACTGCCAGACTTTCTCCTTTAGAACTTGAACCTTCAGTGGATACCATATCTTTCATTTTTTCTTTGGCATGCAAAGCTTCATAAACTTCTTGAAGTGTTAAAGTATCACGGCTATATAATATGGTATCTCTAAAGTTTGAATAAGAATTAGGCAAAGAACATAAAAGAATTAAACCCAAATCCTCTTCATCATATTTTACCTCCATAGCTTCAAGATCAGTGATGATCTCTTTAAATGTCGAAAGATGATCCAGCAACGACCCACCTTCTTGCATCTTAAGCGAAAATAATTTTTGTTTAAGGTGCATCTTACTTGTGAGATCTTTGGTCATGCAAATTTGTTCTAATTTTAGCCATAAAGAGGCTGCAGTAGTTTCTTTCAAAACTTCCTGCAAAATATTGTTAGATAAATGAAGATGGATATGAGAGAGAGCCTTACGATCTTTACGATCATTTTCTTCATCTGACCAAGACGCAGACATTTTGTCTCGGCCTAACAGAGCATCATCAAGGTCCAACTGAGCCAATACAGCTCGCATTTTTACTTGCCATAATGAAAATCTTGTATCTCGATCCAACAATGGAATATCGTATTTCAAAGTAGCCATGTCGATATAATACTCAATAAATTGAGAATGAGTATAAAAAACAACATGGCTCTGATACCACTTGTTATAAATAAATAATATCGACAATAAAATAAAATAATAATACGATAAAGAAAAATAAATGCGGACACAAGGATTTAACGTGGAAAAACCTTTTAGGGAAAAAACCACGGGCACAACCGATGATAATCACTATATGAGAAGAATGAGGAGGTTACAAGATTTGGAACTGAAAAATATATATCTCTCTTTTCTTTAATACACAGAGCCTCACAATATATATCTGTATATATATATATATATATATATATATATATATATATATATATATATATATATATATATATATATATATATATATATATATATATATATATATATATATATATATATATATATATATATATATATATATATATCACTCTTGTTTTTTTGAACGATTTGTATGCAATATAATCATCCCTTTATATAGGGATGAACAGCCGAAAAATTCCGTAATTGTTGAAAAAGATTGTGTGCGCCGAATTGCAATTGTCATTCTGAATTTTCCACGTACAAATCAAATTGGAATTGAATTTGATTACTATTCATGTGGGGCCCACATGATAATAATTCATTTAACTGCTTTTGATTGCTTTTGAAAAGTCATCTTTTACAGTATGGTCATAGGGTATTTATTGTTTATGTTGAGTTTAGTTCCAATCTACTACAACACTCATCAATGGGTAGGTATTCTTTAAGAATTCACAGCTCAATCTTATTTCTCAATATTCTCTTCATAGGTATTAAAACTGTTGTTGTCATTACATGAGAACAACTTAATTATATTAAAATTGTTGTGAAATCAAGACACATTTAATTGAATAAATCCGATTGAAAGTTGAGGGTTGGTTACCAAACTTCAATTTTACTTGGGAAGTTTTTGGTTCAAGTTTTAAATTCGATGTTATAGCAATTTCAAGTTAAGAGTTTTCAATGTAACGTTGTGCTTGTCTTCCCGTATTATCATTTGAATTCTTTTTAGTTATTTAAGTTTAGCGCTTTATATATGTTATTATAAAATACTTCAATTTTAATAATTCATATCCGTCATCTTATTGCTTGTAATATCCAACTTTATACTTGATAGATTAACTTTTTCAATTATATTATTTATATTATACTATAAAATTGTAAATTTTTATCAAAATATACGAATAAAAACCAAAAATCTAACATCATCATGCCAATTTTGCATTACAATCTACTTCCCAGATCTATATCGTTCGTTGACACTGGTAAAAATGAAACAAGACGCAGATGTTTCCGGCCAAACGAAAAGCTGTGGGACCCAAAGCTCCAAATGGTAGAAAAATATTAATCAAATCCCAAATCGATGTATTGAACCAACAGTCATAATTGATAACTTTTTAAGCTAATAAGGTTTGCCTATAATAAAATTTTGCCGTCAAAAAGCTACATATTTCTTTTTGTCGCTTTTCCTTTTTCACAGACGGCACCACTACCGGATCCCACCGTCTTCCTCCATCATCATTTTTCTTTCATTACCCATCTCAATTTTTGATTTGAGTAAGCTTTTCGGATCATATCGTAATCATGAAACAAGTATCAATCACACTTACGATACTACTCATGTGTAAGTTCATATATTCTTTTTCAAAATTTCATAATTTCCTCATTCATATAATCACCTTTCGTTGATTTACCATACTTGCACTAGCCTTTATGCAATTAGTTTTTTGATTCATATGATCTGTTTGTTTCTTGATTTCAAGCTTCCGTCTGTTATTTTGGTTATGGTTTGACTTTTTACAGTTGAATATTAGTATGATGAACAAGAAGCTATTCCAAATATTTCATCGATTGTGCGGCAATAATAATGTGTGAATCATTTACCCTAGCTGTACTATCCGGCAGCTAAATGGGTTTCGTTTACAAGATCTGTTTTTTTTTTTCTTGATTCCAAGCTTCCATTTTTGACCTTGGTACTTATTTGACTTTTATAAATCAATGTCATGATGACATACAAGAAACTGTTCCGAAATTTCCCAATGAATAATTTCTTTTTGACTAAATAAGTTAATTTGTTGAAACAGGAATCGATCTTATTGGTTTGAAGAACTTGAAAGAAAGAAGGGTGATAATAACTAGAGGTTTCTTTACTTTCTATTGGGTATCTAAGATTTCCCCAAATTGAATAACAGAAGCGTGAATCTGTTTCTGTGATTACAAAATTGGTGGTTTCTTGTTCCATTCTTGAAGAAAATTCAAGATCGCCATACAGATTTAGTGTAGGGAGATAGAAAAAAATGGGATCTTTTGCTGGACATGTAGTTCCAGGAACACTGTTTCTTATGGTTGGGGTATGGCATATATGGTGCACAGTGGTCCGTTATGCAGCAGATCCAAAATCATTTCGTGTAAGAATTTGGAACCCTGTTCCTGGTTTTAATGGGAAATTAAAGTACTTGGAGCTTTATGTTATAGCAGTTGGAGCTTTTATTGATATGTGTATAGAGCTTTTATATTCAACCCATCTTAAGTTCTTTGTTAATGGTGTTTTGAACCCACATCACATGAATGATTTTGAGCATGGAGGAATGCTTCTTATGTTCTTCGTCTTCAGTATTGTTGCTATACTCTCTGAAAAAACCAGGTCAGTTTTCATCTTCCATGTTTGCTTTTCAATTTTTATAATTAATTAATACGTGCTATAAAAGACCAAGGGCTGTTTTTCTTTGTTTTTTTTCCCATTAAGTCCAATATGGGTAACGTGGCTGAATGGGTAATGATATCTATGTGGATAAAGTAATGTATACATAAGGTCTGTTTCCTTTCTTGATCTTGACTTTTGACCTTGTTTGGTCAATTTTCAGCTTCCTGCCATTACCAGAAGGCGCCCTGTGCTTAATATCAGCAGCAGCATTCTGTGCAGAGTACCTTTTATTCTTCTTTCACTCAACAACACACCAAGGGCTAGAAGGTCATTACCATCTCCTTCTGGTTCTACTTGTGGCCCTTTGCATAATATCCATTGTTGCAGGGGCAATCATGCCCACAAGCTTTCCTGCTGATCTTTGTGGTGGCATTGCTGTCGCCCTTCAAGGGCTATGGTTTTATCAGACAGCATTCACACTCTATGGGCCCATGATGCCAGCTGGCTGTAAGCTTGAAGCAAATGAGGTCACATGTACAGGTCATGATCATGAGGTTCGTGGTCAGGTGCTTGCAAATTTGCAGATGTTTGGGCTTATTTTCTTGGTTCTTTCTGGTGTTGTGGGGTCGTATGTTTTTGCTGATAAAAAATGTGGGAAGCCTGAGTTTAGAATGCTTCATATTGCACAAGATGATGGGTTTCATGAGCAGTTATAAAGTTTTGACTTTTTTTTTTTTTTTGAAGTGGTAGATTGCTTGCATAAGATAAGGTGTAGTTATTTTTGTACTTTTTATATAACTTTTCTTTGTGTAATTTTCTATCTGATTAAATTGAATTGATACTGTTTTTCGTTAAATCGAATTAGGGCTCCATCTGATTCATTTATACACACGCACAAATTTCATTTCGATAATGTGTTGTATTTATTCATTTCGCTTCATTAAGTACTAAACAACTAGTGGGGATTATAATTTATAAGGGTTAAGGTCAAATTTGGTCACTTAACTTTCTGGTTTGTGCACATTTGGTCACTTAACTTTGTTTAAGTTCTACAAGGTCACCTAAGTTTTTATTTTGTCTCGAAATGGTCACTGTAACCTGTTATAGCCGGTTACAGTGACCATTTCGAGAATAAATAAAAAGTTAAGTGACCTATTATAACTTAAATAAAGTTAAGTGACCAAATGAGCACAAACCAGAAAGTTAAGTGACCAAATGAGAACATTAACCCTGAACAAATTGATTTTTTGAAATGTTGAATTTTTGAGATTTGCATTAGTTGTATATGATAATCCGATAATACATTTTAATAGATGAACAAATGTGTTTGAGCTGTGTTAAGTTGGAACCATGGAAACCGTTTCTATGTTCATTTTACTCTCCTAATTCATCTTTATAAACGAACGAAAAAAAAACTACGTAGATAAAGAAGAAGGATTGGTTGATCGGTTCTGGTTTGGTGATTTTTTAATTCGTTGGTTTTAGCTTCTAGTAGATGTTATAATTGTCTGGTATTTTTTTAATTGATTGGTTTTAGCTTCTAATAAAATGTTATAATTGTCTAAAAAGAGAAATGGTTATGTGTTACAACTCAATAAAACCTTATTTACAATTTATATCGAACAATGCTATGCAGATGATTTATAATAAGGATGAACCAATAATTTCGAGGTCCTTCTTCTTTATTTAAGTAGTTTTTTTCGTTCGTTTATAAAGATGAATTATAAGAGTAAAATGAACATAGAAACGGTTTCCATGGTTCCAACTTAACACGACTCAAACATATTTGTTCATTTATAAAAATTTATTATATCGGAGTAACATATACAACTAATGCAAGTCCCAAAAGTCCAACGTTTCATAAAATCAATGTGTTCAGGGTTAATTTTCTCATTTGGTCACTTAACTTTCTGTTTTGTGCTCATCTGGTCACTTAACTTTATTTAAGTTATAATAGGTCACTTAACTTTTTATTTATTCTCGAAATGGTCACTGTAACCGGCTATAACAGGTTACAGTGACCAATTCGGGACAAAATAAAAAGTTAGGTGACCTTGTAGAACTTAAACAAAGTTAAGTGACCAAATGTACACAAATCAGAAAGTTAAATGAGCAAAAATGACCTTAACCCAATTTATAAACAGTTTAACACCAGTATGTGATGTATCACTTCTATAAACTTGTAACATATCTAATGATTCTCGAATTGACCTCGCCCTCTGTAATGGACCCGCCTCACCACGTACCCATTATATCGTAAAATATTTTAATGTTTCTTTTTGTCTTAACAAATTATCAAGCATAAAAAATATCAAATTCCATCTAGTATAGGTACGTCAATTTAATGACCTAAAGGTTGAATATTGACTTCTCTGCAAAACTTTAAATACATATTGTTGGTATCAAATATAATGTTTAACATATCCCCTAGAATTTAGAGTAGTATTTTCCACTTTTTGAAGTCCGACTTATACTTTATTTTTGTAATGTGTATGGGTACGAAATAAATGCCCATTTTAACATAGAGTTAGAGCATCTCCAATGATCAACATTTCAAAAGCTTTTTATTTTTGATACATCAGATTTCCACTAACTTTTATTGATCAAACAACTTTTGTTATAAACCCACTTCAGTTAACTTTTTTAGAAAACTTTTTTTTTTTTGTAGAAATTAACGAATTTAACTTTATCTTTATCATATGTTACATAAACTACCATCATATGATTTTTTCAAATTTTAAGTCTATATCATATTTTTGAAAAATAACATTAGTTGATATTAATACTTTAATAAATCAAAAAACTCTTTAATAGTATGTTACGGTAATGTCTTTTTTTTTTTTTTTTTAAATTTTGGGTAGATGTAATAATTTGAAAACTTTGACAATTATTTTTTATGATATAAATTTCTATAAAATATATTTATATCAATTTTGAATATTTAAGTAAATACATAAACTAATAATAAAAAATAATATTCAAATACAATTAGGTTGTAAAATAATTTTTTATGAAATATAAGAGCCAATATAGACAAAATTTATGAGATAATTAAAATATTAGAGAAATGGTTGGAGTGACTATTGAAAAAGTTATCACTCCAATAATAAAAAGTATTTCAAAACCTTTTTCAAATAGTAAGAAACTTTAAAAAAAACTAATATTGGAGATGCTCTTATAAGACAAGATTAAATTTTCAACCACGGTTGTATTATTAGACGCATTGTTAAAAGATATATTAGAACTTTTATTTTTGAAATAATAAGTATTAAATACTATTTGTAATATACTATATACACCATTACATGTGTGGTAAATCAAACATTTCGAAAGCAATAGTATGAATCATTATTTGCCGGTAAGTTGGATTTATTTATTGAGTTGTTAGTTACACAAGTATAGGACTGTTGTGAATTGTATGGAGCGGACCAAACGTTACAAGTTGATGAGACCCCACTTTCTAATTTTGAAAATACTAGCTTGAGCCCGTGCTTTGCACGGGTTCGGGAGTGCTCAAGCAAATAAACTAAAGTAGGATGCTATAATAAACAGCTCTATGAAAGTACATTGCTATTTCTCGAACTTAAACATAACCCAATAATAACAATGTACTTGCAATTTTTACACTGTAATACTAATGGATTTACATTCCTTTACCAATAATACCAATATGTTATGATAAACAAATACGCATCAACTTTTGTATGCAGATCTGATCCCAATTCCTAATGCCATATCTTACATAAAATGTCGTGTACTATTATATTCTTGACAATACTAACCTGCAGCCAACATGAACACTAATCAAAAGCCATAACCAGATTTGTTCAGCATTTTATTTAATTAAATGAACAAACAAAAGATGATGTGAAGCAGGTGTCCTTACTTATTGCTGTTTGTCCACCAATAAACCAAGAATTTCAGTGTGCAGATTAAAAAACAACAAAATGACTATAAAATTAGGAAACCTTATTTGCAGTAATGGAAAAGGGAAGAGAAATGTTTTTTGCATTCATATGCTTTAGTTATGAATATTCAAAGCCCCAAATGAAGATAAATCGAAATGCATCTACCCCTAATACATATTATATTTAAAATTTCTACATCAGACAGCAAAAATATTAAAATATATACCATATATCTAGGATAAAATGAGAGGTCCCCAGACCACTTTAACAGTTAAAACCTCATTGCTGCAAAGATAAAAAAAAGTTATTGAACTGGTTAACTTAGTGATAGAAATCCCAGGAGACCATTAGAGATGAAACATAAGACAAAAAAATTAGTATAGTATTATGATGGAACAAAATCAAAGTAGAAATTCAAAAATACCTGGAAACCCGGATTCATCCACCTTGCTAGTAACTGAATCAAACCCTAGCTCCAGAACTACTGAAATATAGGGACCAATACTGTAAAATACCAGTGACTAATATAGATAAGAAACATCATCATAAAGACCAAAACTGCAAACAAATCTTTTATGATCAAAATTACAAAAATCAACAATAGTCAAAGGAACAAAATCGTGTTTGTAATCTTGTTTAATAAACTAAATGAACCGTGTAGCCTGCACAGCTGCTCACGCTTCAAACAGCCCAAAAGATATTTTCTTTTCACTAAAAGCTTGAAAGGCAAATATTCGGGTAGCCTCCACAACTGCTTAGGCTTGATACACCTGGAATAAAGAATCGAGTATAGTGTTAGAGAAGTACAAAAATCCCATACACTCCAGGACATAACAGAACTTCAATTAAAAACTTTTTATTGCACCATCTTTCTAGTTTCATCTCAAATGACTCAAACAATAAGTAGATATAAACTGAAAGATAGAAATAACACCTAATGGTTTGGTGGCATAACAGAATTTGACCCCATTAGTCATCGTTTTCCAATACCTGCAATTAGAAACACCAAAACTTGAAATCCCATACACAACAATAGAAAATCAACAGCCACAAAGCTTTACCACACATACACAACAGATCGAACATAGTGTATAACAACGAAAATCAGAAAACCAAAATTGGGAAAACAATAACCATATAACCAAAAAGAGAAAAACAATAACTAAAATCTAGAGATGTCGGAATTAGAAAATCAATAACCAAAATCAGAAAATCAGTAAACAATATATGGAGATGCCGAAGATGAAGGAGCCGTGTGGTTGAATGCTCGAAGGCGTGGTCGGTGATTGATGCATCGGAGGTGAACGATGGAGGAGAACTTGGGGAATTTTACGGTAAAGGAAGGCGGAATCGGAGTTAATGGGATCCGAACCCGGATGTGGCGGCCATGGAAGTGAAGGCGGCAGTGAGAAGGGGTGGTTCTGGAAATGAAGAAAGCCAAAGAAGGAAGCAAAACAAAGTATCGAGCAGCGGAAGGGAAAAGGGTTGGGCAAATAAAGGGAGGCAGTGAGTGAAGAGGAGGCGGTGGGAAAGACTCGAAATTAAATCCAAAACCCAAAAAAAGACCCAACTGACACGAACCCCTATGCGTCCACGGGTTTTAATATATAGCGAGGGTTTTTAGTCGCGCGTTGCGGCAGAATTTTTTTATACGAAATATGCAACAACGTACTTTCGTCTTGCTGCCATGAAGACAATGTACTTTATTTCTCATCAATATTCTTTTACCAATAATAACAATATATAACCTGAAACTTGTGAAATGCTTAAAAGTTTCATTTTATATATTGCCATTATTAATAAAGATATATGAGTAGATTGCTATTGTGTATGCCTCAAAACAAAACTTTTGGTTATTTTGCCATTTTGGCGAGTTTTTGACAGTTTTGGTTTTCTTTCATCAAATCCGTCAAATTGACCATTTTGGTTTCATTTTTAATTATGAATTTCATTACAAACTTCCCACGTGTAAGTAAATCTAATTTTATGCTCTTGAAACGGAATTTTTGGTCATTTTGACAATTTGGGTAAATTTTGACAATTTTGGTGCATTTGGCCAAGTTTGTCAAATATACCAAATTGTCAATTTGACAATTTTAGTCTTAATTTATGAGCTTCCTTTATTTCCTTTTTCTTATCTAATCTATTTGATAACATAAACAATAAAAACCCAATAAGAAGTTTAAACTTCAAGTAGAATTAAACAAAACTTATAACTTATAAGTATAAGATCAATAAGAAAGAAATGGGTACCTGGTTTATTAGAGTGGAAGATCAAAAAACATTCTATCTCGTAAAGCAATGTGATATTTTGATCATTCATGCCACTCAAGTTGAGAATCTTTATTCCTGAATAAAATCAAAAGAGGGAAAAGAATGACGAAGCATAACATTAATATCTAAACAAAACGAATTTTCTTGTGTTTAATCTTTAATAATTAGCTTAACCCTTAAAAATAAAGAATTTAAGAGAGTAAACATTTCTACTCAAAACATTCCAATTTACTGCACAATTAAAAAACAAATAAGGGTAGTAGGTGGCAAAGTCATGTGTTATTCCATTATCATGTAAGAAAACCCAACATAAAAAAGACATGATTTTTTTTGTTATTTCCAAGCTTACTTCCATAATCTTGTTTATCATCTTCACCTCCACTTTACCCATTAAGAATTTTTTTTTCTTCCAAGCTTGAGCTTTCTACATAACATTTAAAAAACTAAAATTTCTATCATGTCCAATTTTAGATCCCTTCCTGCAGTCAGATTATTTTATAAAGTTGAGTAAATTACAAAATGGTCCTCGAGTATATTGTTAAAAATTAACGGAATCATTTATAATTGAAGGGTTGAATTTTCTCAACCATTAGCAATTCACAATGGTAAATTATTTAGCAAGTTCTGTCTAAAAGCTTAATTTTGAACTTGTAAAACAGTAAATATAAATGGGTTATCATATAAGACGCATAATTAGACCATTAAAACTTTGGAAAGTTGAATGTTAATCTTCGTTATTAGAAATGCCATTTTATTTAATTTGAAGAAAAACAAATTTTGGTGATTATCACATTGGTTAATGACAAAACCATCCATCACTTACGTGGTGCAGTTCTCACCTATTCTGTAATGTTTTCTTTGTGCATATGAAAGTCTAGATTAGGCTTGAAGAATAAGTTGTCAGTTCTGGTGTAAGGTCCTGATGCTATAATCTGTCAATGTGACATATACAAAGAACCATAAGATTGTTCAAATAAATTTAACGTGTATATATAATGCTTGAAGAATTATAGAATACCTAATATTGATTTGAAGCATCTATCTGTGAAAGACACGCATGCAGAAAAATGCATATGACTTGATTCCAAATGTAGAACAAATTATGTGATTATAAATGAATGGTCAAACGCAATAAATAACATCATATTTTCCTTTTATTGCAATGGGAAAATGACTTATAAGGGTAATTATGTTTCAAAAATGTTCAAAAAACACCATCCAAGTTTGGTTTGTCAAAAAACACCATCCAAGTAAAGCCATTGTACAAAAAACACCATCCAAGTAAGGCCTTTGTACAAAAAACACCAACGAACTACATGTTTTGTTTAAATTTTACCCGATGGTAACCGGCTCTTGCAGGTTAAAATGTTCATCTGTTATTATGCCATGTCACTAAATATTAGGCCAAGTCATTCTTTTATCTGCAAGAGCCGGTTACTATCGGGTAAAATTTTAACAAAACATGTAGTTCGTTGGTGTTTTTTGTACAAAAGCCTTACTTGGATGGTGTTTTTTATACAAAGGTCTTACTTGGATGATGTTTTTTGAACACACCAAAATTGGATGGTGTTTTTTAGTTTTGAAACATAATTACCCTTATAAGTCATTTTCCCTATTGCAATTTAGAAAAATTGACATTAAATACTTTATTTAAAATGAAACCGGTTCAATCCTTATTACAGCTTCACAAGCAGTTAACAATTGTTTAAATTATTTCTTCAAAAGAATTACAGCATCCATATTTTTCATTTATTCCTACTTTAGAATCTAAAATCTTACCTTCTATTTCTAGAGCATACTTTCCTTTTAATTTGAGCTTTTATGATTATAGAGGTTAATATCAGTCACGACTCTGCAAATCCGAAGCTTCCATGACATGAAGATCTTAACCTAACCCAAAACATATCATGTTGAGTATAGATTATAGAAGGCATAAAGAACCAAATATATTTATAAATGGACCCATCCAGGCAACATATTGCTTTTGGTAACATATTTTTTATTAAATTTTCTTTCTTTTCTTTTTGGGTCATTTGAGTAATCCACAGTAACTAATTGGTCAAATTGCTTAACTTGTGAAAAGCATATAAAATTTTGGTTAAATGGACCTAACTTGTAGATAAATGTATAACAGTGTTTGATCTGTGAAGATGGGTTTTATTTGATCTTCAAGTGTCAAATTTGTAGATATTAACAGTTAGCACGTTCCCCAAATTTCCTAAGTAAGAACCCAGTATCTAATTCACAATGTTTCAGATGTGCGGACTTTCCATCAATGGGGTGAAACCACAAAACATTCAATATAATATGTAATTTCATAAATGAGTGATTTTTTTAGAAATTAGAGTTATCAGTTATCATTTTGACATTCCAGGAATGAAAACTAACGTTGAATCAAGATTAAAGATTGAACCATGGGCTAAATTAGAATGAAAACTAAACTCAGATCAGTGTATAAAAAAAATAAAGAAGGCAAATGCATTTACTTTGTTAGCTTCGTTTCCAGCAACCATCGTCAATGTAGGTATGGAAAATGTGGTGTTCATCAAGCCTTAATCCCCAAAAGAAGAATAAATTAAAACATATATGTACAGGGGGAGATACAGGGGAACGGGAGAAAGAAAGATATCATTGACTAACCAAATCTTTAAAGTTGATGCAAGCAATGGCAAAGAAGAACATACCTTTTGATGTGAGTGGTGTGGCCGACCCCTGTTAGGATTTAGAGAGCTAGAGAGGGGGAATGGCTGGAAATGGAGGAGATGTGAATGTGATAATCCTTTTTCTACCCATACCGCTGAAAATTGTTTCCAACCCATACCACCAACTGTTCTTTCAGAAAAAATAGTATGCTGTGACCTAACAATTAAACATCTACAGAGTATATGACTTTACTATGTGATTAGTACTGCGGTCCTAATGGGAAAAAAAATTAACGTGGTGGTGAATCCCTCGACCGGAGGCAGCGATAGAGTGGCGGATTAGGGTTTTATTATAACCATTCTTGTTTCCTACAAAAAAGCAAAGAGGGTTAGATGAGTGGTCGTAAAGGGAGAAGAAATGGTTGGGAAAACCTAATATGAGAAAACATGAAATATAAGAGATGAAATGAAGAAACAGCAGACCTGTTCAATGGAAATGGGAATGCAAATAACCCCTTGGTTTGAGATATTGACCATGGAGCTTCTTGTGGATCTTCCAGCTTGTGAGAATCAAGAATCCGAACTTTCGTCAATGGTGCGATGATGTTGGTTGTCGTATTGCTTCATAAATCTGACATCGACAGTGGTAACACAAAACCCTAACACGGGTTGCAGGTTGAGAGAAATACGCAATCGGTGGGTAAGGGGTTGACGGTGGGAAAGACGAATGAGGAAGGCGTGAAGAACCGACGGGAAATCCACGGAGGTGGAGAGCAATCGGTGGGTAAGGGGTTGACGGTGGGAAAGAAATGAGGAAGGAAGCGGTGGATTCGCAATATAAAACCTGAGAACCCGAAGAAGGATCCGACCCAACAGAAAACCCGCGTGTGACAAAAAAAAAACGTTACATAGACATCAAAATCACGATAATTAAACAGATGGTATAATTTCTTGCATATCAACTCTTACTAAATCCCACAATTTTATAGCATCACATCTAAGTATAAAACACCTGACTTGACAATATATATTGGCTGAAGTGTTTATTGGATAAGCCTTGTAAGGTCTGGGTTATCAAAATGGCCGAATGACAACCTTCATAGATCACGAGGGTACAAATTACAATATATATGTGATATCAAAATGGTCCAAATTGATGGTTTGTTCGTAAGAATAGGGTTTCTTCACGTGAAAATATTCATTTAGATTTCAATTATGAGCAAGAATGAAACCTGGTTTGCAACAATCAATTCTATTCTTGTGTAAACCTTATGCATTATCAACTCAAAGGATACAAGCCAGCAAACAACAATATTAGTTACATTAGATAACGTCTAGCACAACTTTTGTAACCACAACACCTTATTAAGTTCCCAAATTAAATCAAAGTTAAGGATATGCAAACACAAAGCTTTTTCAATAAGTAACAATGGATTCTATAAGCTCATGAAGTGGAGCTAGCTCCTTCTTGTCAATCAATGAAAACTCCTGCATATCAAAACATTTTCATTTCAGTAAAACGATAAACACCCTGACATACAATATAAGTTTGGAGAAAACTTACACAAGTGAATAGTATGAAATGCTTGAAACATGTGTTTAAATGGGCTTCCTCTTTAAGACTCACAATCTTCTGAAAATGTGTATGGTATATATGAGCATATACACGAAACAAGCGTTTAAATATTGTTTTCACAACATCCCTAAAATTGGCTGGAAATGGCGCTCCTGCAAAGTAATTAAAAAATGATCGTTACAATTTATGAAAGAATAAAAAGTAATTAAAATGCTTCAATAGGAATGAGTAAATTACCAAGCCTTTGAGGAAATATGGATTCATCATCCAACTGTGATTCAATCCAATCCATTAAAAATTCAACATATTTTGGAGCCGAGACTTCAATAGGCTTCTTGATCTGAACACCATCTGCCCATCGGTATTCATACCTGGATTTTTTTTATTTATTTAAATAAGATACTTTTCGTTGTCTATATAATAAAATATTTAATCTTGAATACATACTTGGGTCCCGCGGTCATAGTTGGGCAAATCTCGGGTGTACAAAACTCAGTTAGGGTACCATAAAGAAGATTAACCTGGTTGAAGAAATCCACAGCTGAAAATCAAGAATCAGAAGTCAGAAGTCAAAACTCAAAAGTCAAAAGTCAAACAACCTTCATTTAGATTAAAAAATGATGAAGGAGATTAACTGTTGACAGCAAGCCATTCATTTATATCTTCTCCAGGAGGAAGTCTCACTGCTTCTCTCAGATTTCCACTACCCAAAGTAGCATCGATGTGTTGCCTTAGTTGTGCCCCCTGTAAATAAAATTAAGAAATTAAGTTTTTCATTGATTTATTGGAAAATTAAATTATGAAAATGTAAATAAAAGATTAACCTTACTCCCAGAAGGTGCACTCTTCTTTGGACGAAATGTCCTCTGGTTCCTGTCAAAATTGTCACAATATCAAAGAAGTGTTGACTAAAATTTTGTTCATATTCAATTATATCAGCTAATCAGTTTTAATAATGATTATAAATTGGGAGTTCTGTAATCTATTTTCTAAAAACATAAACTACCTGATGCAATGATCGTGCAAAATATGTAGCATTTGATGCATTTTTGTCTAATCATTTCTAAACACAATAACATCTATTATGATATCACATAAGTAGCCTCAAAGAAAGATCTCACTTCTATAAAGGTTACAATAATTAGAAACCCTTTGTAAACAACCAATTGCATGACCAGTTATAGACATTTTACGATGATGTTGCCCCCAAATTTGATCAAGCCAAATCATTGGCGACAAGTTAACAGATACCCAAATCAAGAAATCATCTCAATAAGCATCAGCAATCTGTGATCCCTAATACTAATATTACCAATACAAACTCCGCCAATTCCGAAAAGAATTAAAGCTTGACCTATGACCGACTTCCCAATTCTAAAACTCATACGAATTTTCTTGCAGATTTAATATCAGTCTTTTGCTTTAGTGGATGAGATAACTTTTAGTGTAGTCATTGATTTATTAATGACTAAGTATTCGTACTTAATTTCGCAAGTTGAAATGGTATCGGGGTACCACAAAAGTCAAACCGAATTAATTATTGGAACGAAGGGAAGGTAAAAGAAGGTAATTGGGCATCAATTCAATCTAGAAACGTAAATTTTAACATAATCACGATGATTTAAAGATATCCAGATCAAGAAAAGGCAACACAATGCATCCTAAATCTTCAAACATACAAGAACGATAAAAAAGAATCTGATTAAAGCCCTCAAAAATTAAGATTCAGAATTAAAGAAAATTGTCTTGCCTGCCGAGACCGAAAAGGCTCATGACTAGCGAGAGCGCACAGAAGAAAAAGGAGGTATCTTTGATGGATTTTGAGGACAGAGACGGAGAAAATGGGGGAGAAAGCGGGGAGTTTAGTGGAAACGTTGAAAAGGGTTGTCACGCACTCTGATCGCATCCAATACCCACTTCTCTGCCAGCTTCATCAATTGACAAGTGTATTAATAATATTTTTCAGATCTAAAATCATCAACCTCAGGAAAATATTTAATTAAACCATCTAATCAAGTGAAGTAAAGACTATATTGTTACGTATTTGGAGATAATTATAGAGCTAAATGTTATGTAATTTTTTTATATTATGTCCCTTGATATCTCTATAAGAAATTTACCACATAAGATTCCTCAACTCTATAGTTTTAATGTAAGATGCTATGTTTTAGTTGACAAAATATATTCTGTCTTAAAGACAACATGTTCTTAGAATTCTTTATCTAGTTTGTGTATTGAAGATTTTTTGGTGGATCAATTAAATGAAAGTTATGATCCAATAGAAAAAATACAATAACACTTCGATAATACTACAACGTTTAATTAAATGTTGATTGGATTAGGCAGATAGTGTTATATTTTACAATATGATTAGGGTTTGTAAGAAGATGATAAAAGAGAAACACGGGTTTGGATCTGGGTTCGGATGAGCATTGTGTTACTCCTAAGAACGTATATGGAACTTATTATGTTAAGTTGCTTTCTAAAATTTGTGTTGCTATGGTTTAATTAAAGTTTATCAATTCCAAAACACAATCTAACATCAATTTATTTACAATTTGATTAATTTTCTCATCTCAACACAAAGTGTCTCATATTAATGAGTTTATTTTATGAGTTTACCAGTAATGTAAATGGAAACCGAGTTCTCAGTAACTGATGAAAATCCCATCGAATTTTGATTTTTCGTAACTGCATATGACACCTTAATGCATTGATCATATATCCTTCAATATAATATACTAGCTCATCCAATTTAGTATAGATTTATATTATACTTGCTCTAGTGATAAGAATGTAAGAAATATTAGATAATTATACGATAATTAATAAGTAAGGTCTCATGTTCAAGTCTAGACGTCTTTATTTTTGAGACATTATGACTCACCCCTTCTGATTGTGGATTCAGATGACATTTACCCATCAAAATGTAAATATTGCCTCCTTGAAATATGAACAAACTTACTTACTTACTTTTAACAGTTTAATGTCCCAAAAATTTCCTCTTTTACGTAGAATCGAACTTCAATTTCAAATCTCTTTGCTCCATGTTTCTTATCAACTCCTCATCAACCTTATCTCTCTTTATTCTTGAAGATATTATTTCTCTTCTTTCTCTCACAAAGAACATGTCTATGAAAATACTTGAACGGAAACCTGCTTTATAAATTGAAACAAAATGGCGTTTGTTTTAATTGGGCTTTTCTTTACAATGGGCTCAATTATTACTTAAATATCAAACGTATGGAAAAGCCAACCTACATACATACATACATACATACATACATACATACATACATACATACATACATACATACATATATATATATATATATATATATATATATATATATATATATATATATATATATATATATATATATATATATAATTGAGATCAAATAAGAATGAAAAGTTTGCTAAAAAGGGCAAGAAGTTATTATTTTTTTTGCATGTTTTTTACCAACTAATAAAATGAATCATTAGATGATGCAAAAATACATGATTCGCAAAAAAATCCCGAAAATACAACTCGATTTATTTTTTACCGAATCAAATTTTTATACACTCTGCGGATAATTTTAGTGAAGCATCACAAAAATGAATCATCAAGACATTTTTTCGGATATTTTTTTGCATCTTATAATGATTCATTTTGTTGCTTCGTAAAAAATAATACAAATAAATCACTTCCTACCCTTCCTACCAACGTTTTCCTTTTTATTGGATCCATATATATATATATATATATATATATATATATATATATATATATATATATATATATATATATATATATATATATATATATATATAATCCATATCCAGTAAGAGAGAAAATTTTGATAGGAATGGTAAGAATTGCATAATTTGCATATGTTTTGACGAAGTAACAAAATGAATCATTAGATTATGCAAAAAAAACATGATTCACAAAAAAAATCCCGAAAAAACACTTTGATGATTCATTTTTTAGTGAATCAAGTTTTTAATCATTTTGCGGACACTTTTAGTTTATAACAACAAAATCATCATAAAAATGAATCATCGAGTCGTTTTTTCGGGAATTTTTTTTGTGAATCATGTTATTTTTTAATCATCTAATGATTCATTTTGTTGGTTCTTAAAAAAAACATATAAATAAAAACTTTTTACCTTCCTACCAAATTTTTTCTTACCGGATCTGGATATATATATATATATATATATATATATATATATATATATATATATATATATATATATATATATATATATATATATATATATATGTATGTATGTATGTATGTATGTATGTATGTATGTATGTATGTATGTATGTATGTATGTATGTATGTATGTATGTATGTATGTAAACTATAAGTACTGTGTGATTGTATGACTATTCTGGATCAATCACCATTTAAGGGCATATTAGTCAATTTGTATAATATAATTATGATTTCTATTAATTAATGAATTAGATTACACTAATTAAAAGCATATATTTATGAAATAACCTTTCGCCCCTACTGAAAAGGGGCAATTAGCTTTGCACCACTGATAGACTACTTAAGATTCAATTCAAAAGGCCCTACTTAGTTTCGCAAGCCTTTGTCATTGTCAGTCAACTAAGTAGGGCCTGAGGCCCCCTGTGAATCCGTAAATGTGAGGAGCATGCCGCAACAAAAGGATGGTCCCCTATGCATTTCATTCTTTCCGGAAGGGAAAAAAAGAAGTACCCCCCATCATAGTGAACCTCTCCTTGTGATCGGGATGAGGTAGATGCCTCCCAGCCGGGGGCGGATCGAATCGGAGTTTCCTTAGGTAGCCACCGACCTACAGTTATCCTTAAACGTCCGTGCTTGGTGGAGAAGAAGCGAACAAAGGTACGCTCGCTTGCTGTCTTGTTCTATGTCGCGAGCGATCTAAACCAACCAAAACCTAATCAGCCGTTATCTTCTCCATTACTCTATATCATACCACGACCACCACCACTATACCACGCCACCACCACCATCATCTTCTCCACACCATTTTTATCACAATGGGAAAACTTCAAACATCTTCTCATGTATGCAATGGTTTGTACAAGGCCGATTTTGGCTAATGTGTTGAGTGTAGTGAGTAGGTTCATAGGAAATCCGAGAAAGACTCACTAGGAGGCAATCAAGTGGATTCTGCAATACTTAAAGGGAACAACAGACATATGTCTGGTGTATGGTGCCAAGGGGTAAGACCATGAAGTGATGTGGTATTGTTGAAATATGCAAATATTTCTAACATTTGTTCAATCTGGCAGTAATGTTATTTATTTTATATAATTAACTTGGTTTGTTTTTTTTGTAGAAGGTGGGCTGAATTAGAGCTGTACGTGGGTCAAAAGCTGATGGGTTGTAGATTTGGTGGGTCCAAAGCTGGTGGGCTGTGGATCATATGCGGGTTGGTACCGGGTCAAATTTAACCCGGAAATATATAAAGCTGTTAAGGGACTGTTTTGGTCATTATTCTTGCAACAGATTTCTCTCTCACCCTCTTGCTCTCTCGTTCTCTCTATCATCTACGAAACCCAGCTAGTGTGATTTTCTTTCTTCTTTTTCTTTTCGAGGTCTATCAGAAATATGTTGATCTTAGTTAGGTTAGGCTAGGTTAGAACTAGGAGAGTATTGAGTGTTATGTAGTAGGTTTATGTTGTAATTGTATTTGAATATGGTTCTTCATAATAAAGAGAGCTGATTTAGTGTTTAGATGGTGTTCATTCATTTTCTGATTGGTACGTAGACTCAGGCTGTATGGGTGATTTGCTGAAGAGAATATCACTAACATGCTATATATTTATGTTATTCGGATGTGATGTGATCATGTGAATTGGAAGTCAACATTGCAAACTACTATTGCCTTGTCTACAACTAAAGCAGATAATCATATGGATAAAAAAATATTTGTCAAAAATTTAAAATGCCATATCATTTTGTTTTCAAAAATGAGATCAAAATAAAATGATTTTAATAGAAATTTTGGTTTTGCAACTACAACATCAACGCTAACGACCTGTTAATTATTATGGGTGTGTTCGGCAAAATTAGCTGGTAGCTGATAGTGATTGGCTGTAAGCGGTTAGCAGTTAGCTGGAAGCTGGTAGCGGTTAACTGATAGCTGTGATTTTTATTACTGCAGAAGTGATCGGCAAAAGCAGCTGTTAACTTTTAAAAGTGTAAAATAATATACAAATCAAAAGCCAAACGCTAAACGCTCTCAAAAGCTACATGAAATAGCTTTTGGATTTTGAGCGTTTTGTTAAAAGTAAAATCTAAAAGCTCTTGCTGCCGAACGAAGTTTTTTTATTTTTTCGAGCGTTTTCCTAAAAGCTAAACGCTAAACGCTCACAAAAGCTCTCAAACGCTGCGTGCCGAACACGCCCTATAGCATATAGCAGGTTATAAGCCATTTTTAATTAAAGATAATATGCAAAAGAAATAAAAAGCGGGTTTTTAGGAAAATGCCTTAAAAACAACGGTTGTTTTTTTAAATAAACCTTTATATTTTAGTTTTTTACAAAATTCGAGTCCAGTTACAATAAGCTTCTATTGATTGCATATCATACTGATCAATATATTATTTTAAATGAAATTATTATTCATTCAGATAATATTATAGAATAAACAATTATATTATATTTCTTTTAAAAAAAGTATAAATGTATGATATTCGTCATCATATTGTACTTGCTTTTCGTGTCATGTTTTCCCATTGTACTTCTATAAAACAATATCAGATAGGTGCCTACTTGGGACCATGCATATCTCATTTGCACCTTTATGCAAATAAATATTAAAAATACGAGAAAATGGATAAGAAAAATATGTTTCTCTATGTTTCTACGTATTTGAATATTATTTGATAATACATAGTTACAAAACTTTACTATACACGTTTACATACAGGCGTAATATGATGGGTTATTTTATTTTTATTGAATTTCAAACAAATTAGGTAATATATATGACTAATTTGTGACAACATGACGAAACAAATAAAATTTTGATTAATGTGATATTTTTATTTTAATTGTTTTCGACCATTTATTCTCAATAACTTGGTTAAAGTTATATGAAAATTTAGTGTTTGATTAAAATGAAACACTTAGATAAACTAGAATCATATATAAATATTGATCACTAATTATTGCAGTAAGCAATTATGGCCTGGGATTCTTGACCATTGGCGTCACTGATGGCCTCACTCAAACAAGAAAATGCCAAAATTGAAAAGTTTAATATTTTGGGGATAATTCTTGCAAGAAATCATTCTCCGGGTTTCATGAGTTTTTAATTCCAAAAGCACCCCACATGTTTGAAAAATGTGCTAAACAACATTCATGGTGGTTATAGAGGCCTTCAAATGTATTTGGTATTCAAACCCACAAGTTTAACAAATTTATTTTTTCATTAAACTAATTGCCGGCGGTAACCTCAGTCATATAAATTATTCGCCCACTTACATTCTCGTTTACACCTCTAAAAGGATGAACTAGAATAAGAAAAAAAATTAAATAGTTAAGAATTGGTACTTGGTTTTCCTTTAATTTGTTTTACAATAGATATTTGAATAATTATTATACATAACATATTTTTATATTTTAACTATTCCCACAAGTTTAACAAAATTATTTTTTCATTAAACTAATTGTTAGCGGTGACCCCAGTCATATAAATTATTCTCTCTCCCACTTAGGCTGGAGGGAATGGTTGCCGGCGGCAACCACTCCACCGGCGGCAATGGAAGACACGAGGGGCGGATGCCGCTAAAGAAGAAGGAGAAAAGAGAGGATGTTGTGACGTGGGGTGGTGATGCCGCTAAACTTCTCGCCTACATCCATACGCCGCTCAACATTGATGCCGATGGAGTGGGGTGGTGATGCCGGCGACATCAATCATCCACGTCGATGCCGATGGAGTTTTGTAGTATCATTCCGTTTAGTCTTACATTCTCGTTTACACCTCTAAAAGGATGAACTAAAATAGGAAAAAAAAATAATCAAATAGTTAAGAATTGGTACTTGGGTTTCCTTTAATTTGTTTTACGATCGATATTTGAATAATTATTATATAAAAAATACAACAATTGTTAGATATAAGGATTCAATAACGATATATGGATTTAAATAATTTCTGAATCATATAAATACATTAAACGAAATCTATAGTTCAACTCTATGACAGGGTTTACCCGAATTCAGATTACTCACAAACACAAAATACTTTGTTGTGCTATTGTGTTCTTGATAGACAAATTTAGTAGAGTAACGATGCAAATTTTGTTGTTTTGTATCTTCTGCAAGTTCAATTCCTCATTTTATAAGAAGAAGACGATGATTATTTTGTGAAACGACGAGACTTTTAGAAACACATGCACCCTTTCACTAAACTAATTCTCATTAGGAAGTCACCAGGGGCTCTGCCCCTAGACCTGCCAAGGGTGATACCCCTTGGAACCCCTTCAGGGGAGCCATCTCCGTATCTTTGTGTTTCCGAGTCTTGATCAGTTATCCGATTGTGCACTCCACAACACCAGTCTCAGAAAATAGCCAAACCGAACCCAACTTGTCTCGAACTAAAACATACCAACTACACTAAATGTGTTAATGACAATATAACCACAAACATAAATTAGCAAAATGCTTGTGTTAGTTCAAAAACATACTTATTAATATATTAAACTTTTCAAAAATTCTTTTTTTTTTTTGTAATTTCGAGTAATTCAGTAAAGTCAATTAAAATATTATTATGATTTAACGTTGCTCTAAGTAATAATATTTAAGGAAATTTTTGTGAAGTTGAAAAAATGATATCATTCTCATGTTAATTTTTTATAAGGCTCTTTGTTCATGGAAATCATCTAAAAGATGTGTAAACGTTAGAAAAAATCTTAATTATTTAAAAATTGTCTAAAATAACAAAATTGATAACATTTTAGCCAATCAACGATTATAAAGTATTTAACTAGTCATTCGACTTATGTTTTATTCCTCCTCTTCAATCTTTCATGTTTTTTTTTTTTTTTCAGTGGAGATAAGGTTCCAAGATAACACTGATCAATATTTCATACTTGGCTGAGATTGTCATTATAATGTTATATCTCTAGCTTCTCCTTTGCGCCTCTTCTCTAGCCTAGACATGCAAAAACGAAGATCACAACAAACTAGTCAAGACCTGATAAGAAACAAATCTTTGATTGTGTACTTCATGTTATGTAATTAATGTACACTTTTTTAATATGTACTTATGTACACTTAATCTTATGCGATGCTGATATTTTTGTTTTTACGGTTCTCACGATAATCAAGAGATCTCACCCATAATGTACCAAATCTATTATAACTTAGGGTATACATTTTGATTGGCTAGAAAAGAGGGTTTTCCCCTAAATATGTCCAAATATACAATTGGACCACTTTAACATAAACACAATACCTAAATGACAAATCTAGCAACATAAACAAAACCCCCTACTAAAGACTGCAACAAAGCATCCGATTTTAGTAGAGTGGTTGAAGAGTTGTTGCATGTCCTCTTTGTCCATTTAGCCTTCTTCAAGATTTATATCAAGATAATCCCAGATGATTAATACTTATACTCCTCCACTACCCACCCACTCTTACACTAACCATTTCCATCAATAATCATGAAAGACTCACCAAAACCTTGGAAACCCTACTGTTGTTCAGCTGAGAATAAGGTTTTTCACAGCTTTAGCCGTTGCAGACCCTCCAAATCGGAGTTTTCCAAAAATGTAGCACCGTCACCATCTTTCCGGCGCATGTCGTTCTCGGACCTTAGCAGGTCGTCTTCTATGCGTCTTAATGAAGACATACAGAGTTTCGGACCTGACTTGTTTGATTTTAAACTGAGCGAGCTCCGAGCTGTAACTCAAAACTTCTCGAGTAATTTCTTGCTGGGTGAAGGAGGGTTCGGGAAGGTGCACAAGGGTTATGTCGATGAGAGCATGAGACCCGGTTTGAAAGCTCAACCCGTTGCAGTTAAGCTTCTTGATATTGAAGGATTACAAGGTCATCGAGAATGGCTTGTAAGTTTGTCTCTATTATCATCTTTACAGTTCAATGATTGTTCTTTTTATAATTTGTTTATTTGTTTGAATAATTAAAGGCGGAGGTGATATTTCTCGGTCAACTTAGGCATCCGAACCTAGTGAAATTGATCGGATATTGTTGTGAAGAAGAAGAGAGACTTCTTGTTTACGAATTCATGGCTCGTGGAAGCTTGGAGAATCATTTGTTCAAGAGTAAGCTTTTTAATCGGCTTTCTTATTATTTATTTTTTTTTCAAAAAATTATTATAAACTGAAACATAAGGTTTTGTATTTTCAGGGATTTCGGTTTGTTTGCCATGGGCGATTAGAATAAGAATTGCAATAGGTGCGGCCAAAGGGCTTGCGTTCTTGCATGGTGCTGAAAGCCCTGTTATATATCGTGACTTCAAAACATCCAACATCTTACTTGATTCCGTATGTATATCAATCCTTTTAAGTTTTAACAAAATCGTCTTGTTAAAACGTTATATACTTAAATTTAATCTTTTTTCCTCCTCTGAATGTCGGCAGGATTTTAATGCCAAGTTATCTGATTTTGGGCTTGCAACAATGGGCCCAGAAGGATCAAACACGCATGTTACCACTAGAGTTATGGGCACCTATGGATATGCTGCCCCTGAATATGTCAATACTGGTAAGTTTTAAAACACCCTCAAAGCTTATTGGATTGTTTCTTTTTTATTTTTATTAAAGTGTTGTACGGATAAAAAAGTGGCTCATTGATAATGATGTTTTTATGGATGGATAAAGTCTTATCCATTTGAATGCGATTATATGATTATTTTACCCTTACACTTAAAAAAACAAATTTTACAATATCATAAATTTGAACGTTAGAGGGGTTGGTGGAAAAGAAGAACAGCGACAAATAGATAAATGGTTACTATCTTAATAAAATAAGCCAGATTTTTTGGCTTAACCCATTAAGTCATCATGTCCATAACAAGTAAAAAAGAAACAAACATGAATAGTTGTCTAGATTAGACTTGTAACCAATTTAGTCCATCAAGTAAAAAAGGAAACAACTTCTAAGACATAAAGTTTTCACTTTTTAATGTTGATATGTTAAATTTTAGGGCACTTGACAACGAAGAGCGACATTTATAGCTTTGGAGTGGTATTGTTAGAACTATTGACAGGAAGAAGAGCAATGGATAAAAAGAGACCAAAAAGTGAACAACATCTTGTGGATTTTGCGAAGCCATACTTGACTAGTAGCCGAAGAGTGCGTGCAATAATCGACCCGCGTTTTGGGGGACAATATTCGGTTAAAGGAGCCAAGGAGGTGGCACTTTTGGCGTTGTATTGTGTGAGCTCGAACCCGAAAGATCGGCCAAAAATGCCTGTGATAATTGAAACCCTTGAAGGGGTCAAGAATTTTAAAGACATGGCGATTACTTGTGGACAGTGGGCCCCACCTTCACAGAAGAACGCGAGGAATGCAGTTTATATGCCGAAAGAAAACAAAGAGATGAATGGGGGTCGGATTTATTGGAAACAGACTCCTGTTAAAACGGTCAGCACTAAGGGGTAGTGGATGGAGATGAAGGGTCGCATGTGGTGTTACTTTGGTAGATATTATGTAAATGATAAAACGCATGTGTACATAAATTTTGATGAATATGTGGTCATATATATAAGTGCTTTGTGTGCAACAAATAATGAGCTAATCTAATGTCCTTTTCTTCATAACACGCTGCAATGTAGAGATATTTAATTCTAAGACGGAGTAATGTTATGAACATTAAAACACAACATGCATATATAGTGTAGGTATATGCATAAATATTAACGTATGATATTTCAATGCTATGGTCTATATATAAGTGCTTTGTGGCCCTTTTTAGCCCTTTTTCACGAAAATGACACTTGGACCTATCTTAGAACCACTACCTGAAAATATTGCTTTATTTTATTTTAGAACAACTTCCTTTCCCCAGTTCTTTGAAGCTTTGGTACCAGAACCTCTAAATATTCTTTTGACCTTTCTTTTTGTTGGAGCCCGCTCGCAGTAACATGAGCAACACTCGAGACTTTCAACTAACAGACTCTTTTTGAATAGGCAGCCTCTAATCGAAAACCATGCTGTTTGATTATGCATCTGACTAAATTTGCTGAATAATGAAAATAGCAATGTTACCCTTCTATGTTTTGTATGTTTTGTACTTTAATAACAAACTATTTGCTATTTATGTTTACAAAACAAGAAAGGAATTAGAAAGAAAAAAAATCAAAACCGTTATTTTGATCATTGAATATAGTTTCTATTTCAATTCTTTTTACACAAACAAAAACATATAATTGAATTTCATTTTTTAAACAAGAACACAGCTAGTTAGTATGCAACACACGAACTTTTTCTAGGCACATAAGTTACTCTTTCAAAAATTTGACTCAAAGTTGATTGCTCCTTATATGGTGAAGTAACAAGTTTGTTCACAAAAGGGAACAAGACAAACCTGTGGCACGGCATGTAGCGATTTCAACCAAGGGTATTAGGGTAAAAAATACGCTTCTTTTTTCAGTCAGCGATATCACAAAGCTTACCGGATCAGACCTTATGGACCGAGTAAGATGTCATTTTTTTAGGCTATCACCTCACTGACTCAAGTTTTCAACATATGCAACAAAAGTCCCTTTTATTCATCTGTTATAAAAGATCCTTTGGAGTGACGGTCTATTGCAGTTGAATGTATCACAGACCCTGCAAAAAAATATTTTAAACCATGCTCAGCAACTTCTAATGAAGACAAAATACATGATAAAACAGGCAAATTCTCAAACATGCATAAAAGTAAAACATACCAGACTTGGCAATGAGGGCATCAATTGCATACTTAAAACTTAGACTATTTGGAGTGAAGCCAACTTTTTGCATCCTCTTCTGAAACTCCATTGACTTACCAACATCACCTTTCTCACAAAACACTTTAAAAACCTCATTATAGCATTCATTGTCACATACTTGGAACTTTTCTGCAAAAAAGATTAACAATGACTCAGCTTGATTAAGATTCTTCTCTCTACAATACCCAGAAATCAAAGATCTAAAAATTGTCATATCAGGTTGAATGCCTAATTCAACCATATCCCTCATGAAAACTTCACCCTCCATTGTTCTATTTAGTCTACATAAACACTCTATGATTACTCGATAGGTGACCAAACTTGGGTTCATATTCTTGAAAAACATCTCATCTTTTAGCTGTATAGCTTCATTTACATAACCACATCTACAAAACGAATTAATCAATTCATCGTAGATTTCCAACTTATGAGTTTCTATGCGTTCCCAAAGACTCTTGGCTGCAAAAGGTTTATCCACCTGGCACAAAGCAATGACTAGATCAATTTGGAGATCTCTAGATACTGATATTCCAAATCTTTGAAGCTCTACAATAAGATTCACAGCTGAAATCAACATTCCTTTCTTTTTATATCCTTCTATAAGTACTAAACAAGTGAACTTGTTAGGGGTAACCCCTTTTTTGATCATTTCATGAAGTAAAACGCGTGATTCTTGCATCATTTCCTTGTTAATGTAACCACATATAAGAGTATTGTACGAATACACATCTGGGATCACCCCAATTTGAACCATTTTGTGGAATAACTTATGAGCTTCCTTAACATTACCTTCTTTACAAAGCCCGTTTATTAAAGATGTATGAGTGATCAAATCTGGCATCACAAGTCTTATACACATGATGTTATAAAGATAAAGTGCATCTTTTAACCGGTTTCTTCTGACATAACTATCTATCAGTGTGTTATATGTGACAATGTCAGGATCAAATCCTTCTTCTTCCATCTTATCTAAGAACCTATTCACTTTATCAACATCCCCACTCTTGCATATAACATGAGTCAATATGTTAAAAGTAAATGTGTTACCACGTATTCCGATTTTCCCCATTTCTTCATAAATTCCCCAACATTCATTGATTCGATTCAACTTCAAAAGACCATCTAGAAGAAAGTTGATTGAAATGATTTTTGGGACAAAACCAAGCTTGATCATCTTCCTAAAAGTAACAAAACCGTCGCGAATCAAACCAGCTTTTAGGTATGCCTTGAGAAGCATATCAAATACAACGGGTTCCCAACTACAATCTTTGGTAGATAGTACCAGATTTTCAAAAATACTTGCTTTTCCAGATTTATTCCTATTGAGCTCAATTAACTCAGACAGAAGCGTCATCGTCTGTGGAAACTTACGGGACCAAGCTAGTATATGCAACATAAGACAGTAGTTATGAATCGTTGGGACGAAGGCTAGATCGTTTTTAACCCAATTAAAGAAAGTAAGAGCAGCAAACGAATCGGATTGGCATCTAAGAAGGACTCTCGAGACTTCTTGGGTGCCCAGATGGGGGATCATGTCCTTCTCGAGAAGGGTGGTTCTTCTTTCCTTCAGGTTTGCGCATATAATATCAACGATTTTGCTAGGGTTTTGGGTGTGAGGAAGAAAATTGTAAAGTGGGTTTAGCAATTGATTTGTTTTTGATTCGGGTAAAGTCTGTAGGGATGAAAAAGCAGACTTTGACAAGTGATGGATTCTAACAACTGGTTTGAGAAGGGTTGGATTCATTGGACTTCGATTCATTGCTTTTGAGTAGGGTTTAATGCCACCAATATTCAAAGCAAGAGAGTTGCAGACCTAATTTCAACTACCCGAAAGGTTTTGATGTACCGATGCTTCGCAAACAGATTGAGCACTTTCCGACTTTGGAGTGGAGCAAAATGAGCGGCGATTTTGGCTTGGTTTCTTAGGTTGGTGAACTCTGGTGGAAGACGGCGGGGAGAGGCCGTCGGTGCACAACCGCGCAATTTTCCGTTCATAATAAACGCCCCTGTATGGGTCACAGACTCACAGGGCAAACATATATTCAGATAAAAAATTTCCTTTAAACGTATTCATATTTTAATAAAACTAGTATTCGGCCAGTCCGCGCAACGTTGCGGAAGCCCCGTATATTGAAAAAACGCAGCTCGACAAAGACAAATTACGTAAGGACGGAAAATGTAACTTTAAAATATAATAAGGGACTGAAATCGTAACTTACGAAATACCAATAATATAACTTTATAATAAATAGGGTGAAAACAATTAATTCAAAATTAGTTGAGGGGAAAAAACGTAAATATAAAAGTTTGCTATAAGAAGAATCGAAATTGCTATTTCCAAATAAAAACTTATTTACAATTTGTATTCTATGCTTTACCAATTATACTATGATCTGAATTTAGTAATTATGGTTCTGGAAATAACAGATACCAAATGAATAGTAAAAAGTCTCACATGTTCATTTTGGTAATTAATATATATATATATATATATATATATATATATATATATATATATATATATATATATATATATATATATATATAATTAGAGTAAATTAAGGTTTTGGTCCATATGATTGGTATTTTGTCACTGTTTTAGGCTACCTTTGATAGTATCTTAATCAATCAGATCTGAATGATTCAGGTATTTGCTCTGAATAAATTAGATCTGAATGAAATATCTTGTTTGATTAAGCCTCTGAATAATTATGTTGAATCATAAAAAATTACCATTTTACCATTTTGTTTAAAACAATAATATATGCCAACAAACAATCAAAAACTTTTAACAAATTCATTCTGACGTGTTATTAAACTGAACAGTAAACACAAAAACTATAGAAAAATTATACACATGATAATCAAAATTCATGGATTAAGTAGTAGACAGGAGCCAATGGCCTCTTGGCCAAGTGGTAAGGTGTCGCCCTCTAACATTGAGGTTGATGGTTCAATTCCCACTAGGGGAAATAGTGGATTATAGGTGAATTAGAGTAGGAGTAGGAGTAGGATAGTTTGCCGGTTCAAAAAAAAAGTAGTAGACAGGAGAATAAAAGCCCATGTGAAACAAATCGTCTCTATATAGATTAATAACATATAAAACTTTTGATTTATTCACAATTGGATGATCAATCCATGTTAAAGGTTAAAGGTACTGCAATTCAACACTTTTAATTTCAGTCCACACCAACAAAACAGAGAAAATGACAGTTAAGCAAATGTTACCTAGCAGGCAAACCAAAACCACACCAACAAACAAAAAAAATCAAATAAATTAAACACATTCAATTTCAGTCTCAAGCAAAATTCAGAAAATGGTTAAGCAAAAAAATAACCAAACAAACCCTACCCTAGTCGATTTGTTGCAGGTGGGTGTCGCTTGCATCTTTGGCGGAAGGGCCGGGTGGGAGAAGGGCAATGTTGGCGGAAGGCAGCGGTGCTAGAGATAGGTGTTGTTTGATCCTTGGTGGAAGGCGATGTCGAAGGCTGTATTAGATCCTTGGCGGAAGGCAATGTTGGAGACGGTGCAAGTGTTGAAGGAACTTGGCGGTGCTAAACAGCCACCACCGTCACCGGAGGGGAGGGTTGGAGTCGACGGTTGGAAGGGAGGCACTGATGGGTGAGGGCTGTTGGCTGCGTCCTTGGAATAGAGAGAGACGATGGACGTGAGACAGAAACGAGAAAAATGAGTGACCAAAGGGTAACATTGGAATATTTTAACAAAAGAGCCCATTCAGATCGCTTCCTCTCTCGTTAAAAAGGTTTCATCCATTCAGTTATCACAATTTTACAAATTAAACGGTCTTATTCATTCAGAGCATCTTATTCATTCAGATTAAGAGGTTATCAAACACAGTCTTAGTCTAATTTTAATTTTTTTTTTGATATAGCTAGTTCTCGTGGTTTTGTTTTTTTACATTGTTCGGCCTTCACTCTAACTCCATTAGATATATTAGACATAAGTTAGAGTTAAACAACTATTATTCTCTAACTTATAGGTACATTTATGTAAATGATCACATAAATTATATAAATTCTCAAACCAAACACCTTATATTGTTACATTCATCTCATTACCTCTGTCTACCTTTGTCATGCCATTAGCCACCACCTCCTCCACCATCGAGGTTTCGATAAGGTACCTTCTTCTACTGCCACCATCGTCATAAAATCGATCCATCTCATTTGCCACAAAATTGTGTATGACGTATTTTGATCCCTATAATACTACTACCACCAACGGTTGCCGTTAGAAGAGATCTCTGCCACCAAGGGCTTTTAGCAAATGTAGATGCTAAGATTTGGGTTGAAACCAAAATGGGGAAATGGTATTTTGGGAGTCCCCTCTCAAACTTCTTGATCTACAACCACCTGCTTTCTTTTATTTTTTTTCAAAGAAAATGTTTATCAACAACTAATTACAACTCATTCTTTAAATTAAAAAATAAATTTCTCTTTCATCTACATAAAAAACCCACCAAATTTAAATATTAACCATTTATTAAAAACCTAACACAACCCTATATATATATATATATATATATATATATATATATATATATATATATATATATATATATATATATATATATATATATATATATATATATATATATATATATATATATATATATATATATATATATATATATATAATATGTAATTGATAATTATTGTGTAACATTTAACTCAAATATTCCAGAAAAATAATGGGTTTTCTGTTTTTCATCAAATCCATCCGTTTTTGAAAAAAAAAAATTAGACATTGTTTTCGTGATTCGTTATTGACAAAATTGATTCAAAAAACAACTGTTTGCTTCAAATCGATCCATTCTTGGCGATAGAATTTCTAAAATACATTAATGGAAAAATGTTTTTTAGATATTTTTTAGCAATAATACATTCTTGTAATAAATTATTCGGAAATGCTTTTGCAAATAAATGATCGATCTGAAGAAAACAATTGTTTTTTGAATCAATGTTACGAAAAAAAGATCGACAAAACAATGTTTAAATACATTTAGCAAAAAACGGATCTATTTGATGACAATAAATCAATTATAGCAAAATGTTTGGTTTACAAGGTTACACAATAATTATCTAGTTACATATGATAATATCTATATATGTATGTATATGTATGTGTGTGTGTGTATATATATATATGTATATATATATATATATATATATATATATATATATATATATATATGTGTGTATGTGTGTGTGTGTGTGTGTGTGTGTGTGGAACCAGAAGAATACCCACAAGTTGAGCATAATAAATTATATTGTTAAATTATTTACACAAACATATTGAAAATAATAATGTTATTAACATTAATTATAAATAATAATTCTTGCACTAAGTTGATGTATAAAATTATTTATTTATTTTTTAACTAAATTATGATATATACATCTATCATAATCATATCATTCAAGAGCCTCTACCCGTGGTTTGCATGTAAATAAAACTAAACATCGTTTTTGATTTAGTATTACAATTTAACGTTATCATTTATTACTTAAAAATTATTTGTATTTTGATTTTGTATTTATTTTCGATCATATGACGGTTAATTGAAATATAAACAATTGTTTGTAAGTTAACGTAATTTTTTTTTGTTTTTGAATTAAAAACCACTTGTTTGAAATTTTTTGAATTATAATAAAAATAGTTTTTTAAAATAAAGTTATATAATTAAATTTTGTACATATACATATTGAAATTTAATAATATTATTGACATTAACTATAAATTGATAACTCTTGCACTAAGTTGATATATAAACTTTTAATTACTTTTAACCATATTATGAGATATAAATTTATTGAAATCATATCATTTAGTAGCTTCTACATGTGGTTTGCATGTAAATAAGACTAAACATGATTTTTGATTTATAGTATTACAAGTTAGAATTATTATTTATTAATTAAAATTATTTATATGTTTATTTTTTTATGTTTTTCATGATGATTAATCTAGATATTAACCATTATTTGTAAGTTAACATAATGTAATTTTTTTAATTAATTAAACACCACTTATTTGATTTTTTTTTGAATTATAATAAAAATTAGTTTTTTTGTTTTGTATTTAATTAGAATTGTCCTTCAACATTTACAATATTTAATCTTGTTTAACTATTTTGAAAAATAGTATTTGACTGTATTTTTTAAGCTCATTTG
Source organism: Cichorium intybus (assembly GCA_023525715.1). NCBI lineage: Eukaryota > Viridiplantae > Streptophyta > Magnoliopsida > Asterales > Asteraceae > Cichorium > Cichorium intybus. The sequence continues at coordinate 1,214,164 of JAKNSD010000037.1, read as the reverse complement.
ATATTTAAGTTAACAAATTAAGTGTATTATAATAATCATTTAAATGATTTATCATTAATAAGATGATATTTTATATTTAATAACATTTTTAAATTAACAGATTGATTATATTAATTTGAAAATTGAAATGTCATGGGGTTTTCAAATACATATGATGAGAGAAAAAATGTCTATTTTATAAGATATTAGACGAATGTCTACGTATTGCAAATGTTAAAACTGTATAATTAACATCATAACAAATATAAAAACGATAATGTCGTTGAAATTAACTATTAAGTAATATTTCTTACACTAAATTGATATATAAAATTACATCTATTTTAAACAATATTATCCAATGGCATCTGCCCATAACTTATGTATGAAAAATTATGTATAGTTCTCAATTAGTGTTACTTTTAACTATTGCTCTAACTACTTAATATGAAATTTACCTATTTGATCATCTTTTTATTTAAAAAATGATAATTATTTAATATATCAACCAAATTTTAAGGTAACTTAATGTGATTTAATTTTATATTACTATTAATTATTTATATTGTTAATTCATGGTAAAACTATTCGTTATTATTAAAATTTATAGAAGAATTTTAAGAATCACTTAATATTATTAAAATGCTATAGATACTAAAGTGCAGAATGTCCTTTTCAATTTGTATATAGTTATGAAAGAAATTACTAATAAAACATTCTTTCATTAAATTATATCACTTTTAATATTTTTTTTCATTTGACCATGTTTAATTGTAATAAAAAATACGATCTCACGCATCTTTTAATAAATAAGTTGAAAATATAACCTTTAAAATTAAGTTTTTAGTTAGCAAAAAGAAGTTTTATTTCGACAACATGATAAATTATTGTTTAATATGATATTTTTAAATTTATCAACAATATAAACATATGTGAGAATTTATTTAATCAAATATTGCACTTATGAACAACAATACAAATATTTCACTGTAGTATTAGGTAGATCCCCTGAGAAGTTTTCATGTCGGTGGCCCAAAACGGACAATATTGTGATACGTGTGCGAGTGAGGGATGTTACACGGACATGATTATGGAAATAGGATTGACATCCGACCTCTTTCTTGAATTGGTTGCCAAGTTTTTACAAAAAAAAATATGTTTTTTTCTTTCGGACGGTAACCACTATCTATTGATAAACATATTTTGATATATTCATTTATGGTTTCATAAATAAAAAACAACCAATGATTTTCTTTTTGTTTTAATTCATTTTTTTTATTAAAGGGCATTACAAGCCCTGATTAATGGTATGGTTTCTTATTTTTGATTAATGGGTGTTGAAAACCTTATAAATATAGTTTATATATGAGTCTAAATTAGCATAAAAATTATTTTGCCAGTTTTATCAAGGTTTTAAATGGTATGAGGCGTGACGTGGCGGCCAGGGGCGGAACTCACAGGTTTGAGCTAGGGGGGCCAAAACAAAGATTCTAAACAAATATTAACAAGTTTAACAAATTTGGCAAAAAGACGACCTAAAACAAACAAACCCAAACAAATTTAACAAATCATTATTTGACAAAAAAAGACAACTTAAAATAAGAAATTATAATAGTAAATTCTAAATTATTCAATGAATGAACAAAATAGGATACTTTTAACTCTCGAGTAGCATTTTTTAATATTGAGAAGTGTTTTTTCATTTTCTTTATTTTTGTATAATAAGTTAATGGTGTTGTAATTTACAGCCTTTAGTTTTTACATCCGTTGACAGACAATTGATTAGAAAAGTCATAACAGTGGTACTATTTTCCTTACTTCATACGTTATTGAGACTTTGAAAAAATAAAAGAAAAGAGGGAGAGAGAGTACCTGGTGGAATTCCTTCTTTTTGAGAACCATGGTCTTTTTTCTTTTAGAACTAAGGTCTAGGCAAGATACGATTTGCTTCCGCCGGAGAAGGAGGAAAAAGTGAGAAATCAAGGAGCCCAATTTATTTCTGACAAAGTGAGAGGTAAGTTGACGAACCTTATTTTCGCTAAGCACAGTCTCCTTTCCGATGAGCAGCATTGGCGGTCCGGCAGTGGCTAACTACCCAGAACTAGATGAAAGGTATCTAACGAAGGGTATCAACTTCTGTTGAACGGCGGCAGCGATATGCTATAATTTTTTAGGGTTTTCAATGTTTCAAATGACTGAGTTTGCGATTTATAAATGAGATGTTTTGATTGGTTTTTGATTATTTATAGAGTTTGTTACTAACCTGATAAGATTCTTTTTGGAGAATATATTAAGAAGTTTCATTATCATGATTGAATTCAATTAATATCGTATTTATACTTGCTAATTAATAGGCTAAAAATCGGGGGGGCCATGGCCTCCCCTGGCCCCTACTGTGTTCCGCCCCAGGTGGCGGCAATGTCAAGCATCAAGTTCTACGAGTCATGGCGAGCCATGACGCTTTTCAATGTGTGATGTAAGGCAACACTTTTATATGAATGTATAATTATATTATATGTAAATATAAATTTAAATCAATCATATAAGGTTTTAGAAGTGTTTTATCATTAATTAATAACAAAAAGTTAACAAAAACCCAAATGTTTTATGCCCAATCAAGAAATGCTAGACAAATAAGAAAAACGGGCATCAAACATTAAAATCTCGCGCCATAACATGCCATGGCTCGCCTTGACACACGTCACGCCTAACAAATACGCCTTTAACGTTTTCGGAAAGCTACCTCACGCCTTGGCGCCGCCATAGAACGTTATTTAGAACCTTGAGTTTTATGATTAAAATGTGGTTTCATCAGAGAAGATGATCCGATAAGATAAAGAAGAAGGTCGAGATGTGGTGGTGGGCCCTCTAAAAGAACGAAAAAGAAAATAAATAGTACTATCATTTTACTTGTGTTTAACGGATGATGATAGACTAGGGGTGGAATTGGTACGGTACCAATTCTTTTTTCTCCAAACCGTGTACCGTACCAACTATAGTTGGTACAAAATTTTTGCTACCAGAACCATACCAATTATACTTGGTACCAACTTGTTTGGTTACCAACAAGTTTGGTTGGTACAAGTTGGTAATGGTATATACCAAGAAATTAGTTATGTAATTATTTTAATTTTTTAAAGACTTTTATTGAAATAACATCTTCGTAAATTTTTAATTTCTAAATTTAATGTGGTAATAACTATGTAGTATCGACTAATGTGGCTAAATGACTATTGAAATATGATTTTGTTATACACACAAATATATATATATATATATATATATATATATATATATATATATATATATATATATATATATATATATATATATGAATTGGTTGGTACGGTACTACCGTTGTATCTCAAATTTTATACCATTACCGTACCATGTTTACTTAATTGGTACGGTACTACCAACCAAACATGTTGGCTACCAAGCATATTGGCTACCAAGTTTATTGGTTCGGTTGGTAGCATGTTGGTTGGTTTTCCGTGGTACATATTTGCCAGCCCTATGATAGACAGTAACAACAAAAAGACGATATAGTTGATGGATATGGAAACAAAAAGGACAACATGTATCAAATTTTTGAAACTTGGACTAAGATTATGGCAAAGTACCAACCATAAGGACCAAAACTGTAATTTACTCATAATATTGTTATTTTAATTGAATTACCCGAAATAAATTATAAATAAGGGAATTCTCAGTGTTAATGTTGGCGGGGAGAAAATGCAGTAGAAATGAATACTAACAATCACGACGGCAGCCCCCACGATCACCATTCGCAACCTCAGCAGCATCGCCGCCCACGAGGCTTCGCTGCGGCGGCGATGGGCGTCTCCACCATTACAACAACCATCAATAGCAGTCCTAGGGGCGGTAGAAATGAGAGAGAGAAAGAGAAAGAACGAACCAAGCTTCGAGAACGCCACCGCCGCGCCATCACCAGCCGTATGCTTGCTGGTCTCCGCCAATACGGCAACTTCCCTTTACCTGCACGCGCCGACATGAACGACGTACTCGCCGCCCTTGCCCGAGAAGCCGGTTGGACCGTCGAGGCCGATGGGACCACATTTCGCCAATCCACACCGTCTTCTAAATTGGTGAACTGTTTTTTCTCTTCTGTCAGTTGTGATTTTATTTATTAGGGCTCTTATTTCTTTACATTTTAGCATGATTCCGTTCATGCCAATTTTATCTAATAAAGAACAAATGACCATTTTCATGATCAAATCCCCTTTCCTCTTTTGGTCTAACAAGGGTACTAACATGTGATTTCTCAACAGGCTGTGTATCCTGGAAGGTCAGTAGAAAGTCCACTTTCCAGTAGTTCATTAAAAAGTTATTCTGCGAAAGCATCACTCGATTTTCCATCATCAGTTCTCATAATTGATGAGACTCCATCACCTGTATCTCTTGATTCTGTTGTGGTCCCAGGAAGGGGTACCCCCGAATGTGAAAAATATAGTACCAGCCCTATCAATTCACACCATTGTTTGGAAACTGGTCAGGTTTGACCATCTTTGACCCTGCAGCTGAAAAATAAACTTCCATTTACATGGCAAACCATCTCTGAACCTATAATTGATCATTTCAGCTTATCCAAGAAGGGCAAATAACAACTGAACAAGGATTTAACTTTTCAGGAACTGCATATATCCCTGTTTATGTAATGCTTGGAGTAAGTTTTTTTATTTTATTTTATCTCTACTTCTCTTCATTGTTTCTACATACATTCCATAAATAACAAACAATAAACACCAAATACAAAATTTCTCTCTGCAGACTGGCTTGATTAACAAATTCTGCCAGTTGATTGACCGGGATGCTGTTAGAAAGGAGCTTAGGCTTCTAAAATCACTACACGTGGATGGCATATTTGTGGAATGTTGGTGGGGTATTGTTGAAGCTCAGGGCCCACAGAAATACTGTTGGTCTGGATACCGGGAGCTATTTAACATAATCAATGAATTTGAACTCAAGTTACAGGTATCAAGTTTAACTTTTGATTCCATTATTCAGTTCAATTGTCACTTAAGTTTTTTTTTATTTTTCATTCAATTTTAAAGGTAGGGCTAGCATTTCATGAGTATGGGGGTAATGATTCTGGTGGGACACCTATACCCCTCCCTCAATGGGTTCTTGAAATTGGGAAAGAAAACAAAGATATCTTCTTTACAGACTTTGAAGGAAGAAGAAACACCGAATGTCTATCATGGGGTATTGATAAAGAACGAGTCTTGAAAGGAAGAACTGGCGCCGAGGTATTAAAGACTTTTTAAATTTTTTACTTAATTCCTGTAACCATTAATGAACCATGTATGTGGTTTACATTTTGTAGGTCTATTTTGATGTGATGAGAAGCTTCAGAACAGAATTTGATGACATGTTTATTGAAGGTCTTATAACTGCTGTTGAAATAGGAATGGGAGAATCTGGAGAGCTAAAATACCCTTCTTTTTCAGAAAAAAAAGGATGGAGGTATCCTGGTATTGGTGAGTTTCAGGTATATAATACTTGATTACCATGTTAATTTGTGTAAGTAACCACAAATAAAAAAAATACACCTTTAAGACAGACAAATCTTTTGCAGTGTTACGATAAATATATGCAACAAAATCTAGTGAAAATGTCAAATCTTCGTGGTCAAACATTTTGGGGTAGAGGACCTGAAAATGCTGGTGACTACAATTCTAAACCACAAGAAACTGGTTTTTTCTGTGAACATGGTGATTATGGAAGCCATTATGGGCGTTTCTTTCTTCAATGGTATTCCCAATTATTAATAGATCATGCCAATACTGTCCTCTCTCTTGCAACCCTAGCATTTGAGGAAATACAGATGGTCGTTAAGGTAATATGTTAATCTTAAAAATTACTATATATGTGATTAGATTATATGAAAATTTTATAAAATTTTGTGTAGATTCCAGCTGTTTATTGGTGGTATAAATCTACAAGCCATGCGGCTGAGTTGACAGCTGGATATTATAACCCTGATAACCATGATGGGTACTCCATGCTTTTTAAGGTTCTTAAAAAACACGCGGTTGCAGTGAAATTTGTATGTCCTGGACTTTATAAAGAAAATCATGACGCGCTTGCTGATCCTGAAGGGTTGATTTGGCAGGTTGTTTTTTTTTTAAATTTTTATAATGGAATTATAGAATTTTTTTTAATGTTTATTGATTATGGTTTGTTGGAGTTTTTTTTTTTAAAAAAAAAAGGTATTGAATTCGGCTTGGGATGAAGGTTTGTGTGTAGCTGGTCAAAATGGGTATCCGTGTTATGATAGGGAAGTGTTCATGAGATTACTCGAGACTGCAAAGCCGAGTAATGATCCGGATCATCATCATTTTGTGTTTTTTACTTTTGAACCGCCGTTCCCCATTTTGCCCTTGGTTGACCGGTCAATATGCTTCTCGGAACTCGACCAGTTCGTTAGATGTATGCATGGTAAGCTTACTCGATTTCTTTTTTGGTTTTTATAAGTTTTTTGGTTTCTAAGTGTGTTTTTTTTAGGAGAAATTTTGGGAACGGAAATGTGAAATGTGTTGTGAAGAAACTGATTCTTGAATGCTAGAGTTAGTTTGGGAAAATGCCGAGGGCAAAAAGGTAAACTTGGCTGGCTTGTGTGAAGTGGTCAATGATGCCACACAAGTCTCTTGGTCAACGGGAGTCTTTGGGTGATTTTGAGGTTGGAAGTCAAGCCTTTGGTCTCCTTGTATAAGTGGTGGATTCTTCACAAATGGGTCAAGAAATTGTGTACATTAGGTCGTCCGGCTTTATTTAATTTGCAACAATTAAGCATGTTTTGCATAGTCGAAACACATTCTCATTGTATCTTCTTTTTTTTTTTTTTTTTTTTTTTTTTTTTTTTTAATTTAATCAGAATGGTTTGATTGAAATGTTTAATCACAAAAATGACCAATTGACAATTAATTCAACATTTCGTAATTTGACAATTTATTCAACATTGAAATGACCATGCATGTCGCGATTCACCAAATTGGTAAAAAATGGTCCCCATTTATATATTCTTACCTTTTTCTTCTTGTTGTTTTGTGACAACTTTTCACAATCCGTTATAGAAACTCAAATTTTTTTAGTGCAATAGATATGTGTTACACCTCGTGGCAGACAAGTGTGTATTTTACATGTTCAGGATATTTGATAGATAACTTGATCTAATGATTTGCTAAACGTAACTTAATTGCTACTAAATTACCTAATTCACAATGGAATATAGTCCAAGAAACGACTTATTAATTCTAATGGCATATGTTTCAAAAAGCCGTTAACTTTCTACCATGCCGCTCTTTAGATGGTTGTTTTATAATAATTAAGTTAACCCTTGATTAGAAACGACGTGTAGAATCAAAAGCTGTTTTTGGTGTCAATCAAATGGTAAAACTGATTAAAAGTAATTTAATTAATTGTTGTTTGATGGTAATAAAACACAAATTTTACAAAGTCAATACAAAAGAAGTATTTCAATGGGACACACGTTTACGTTGATTAAGGATTGAATATCGTATTTTATGCACTTGAGTTGATTGAAAAACAGCCTTACATGTGTTCGATGAACACACCAACTTTCCCGTAATACGAGTTGACAGATTCAACCACCATTTCCGAATCTATACTCGATACAAACAATCAAAGATCAAACTTCTGCCACTTTCAGTAGATTGAATCGGGATTAATTTTGATTTTCAGCAACAACAGAATTCCAAAAGCTTCAATGGTGAAATGGGTCTTTTTGAAAGTTAACTTTTTGTAGCACCGCTGGCCTCGTCACCTTTATCCAGATCTGGTCGATATTTCACCATAGAAATCGATAAACCAGGGCTTCAAATCAACGATTCATTGTCCATTTTTTCGTAACTGATCTAACAATGTCGAAGAACTCAAACGCCGGTTATGGCACACTCCCCACCAGCACCGCTCCCACCACCGCCAGCGCCAGCACCGATCTACCAATTCCGCTACCGACAACACCTAATACACTGATTGCACGTGCGAGGTTCCACACGGAGAACTTCATCGCCAGGCGTCGCCCATGGCGAGAATTTTTCAACCATAGCGCCGTTACTCGGCCACTAACCTACGACGACGCTACGCGTCGAATCAAACGGAACCTCAACTACTTCCGAGTGAATTACGCCATGGTTATCCTCCTCATACTCTTCCTCAGTCTAATTTATCAGCCAATCTCGATGATTACGTTTTTGGTCGTATTTATTGGTTGGTTTTTCCTTTACTTCTTCCGTGACCCTCGCAGTCCTGTTGTGATTTTCAACCATGTGTTTGATGATCGTGTTGTGCTAATGACTCTGAGTTTGTTAACGATCTTCGCATTGGCTTGTACTAATGTCGGAACGATCCTGTTGGTGGCTTTATCTACTGGGGGTGCTGTTGTCGTGCTACACGCCGGAATCAGGAGCACCGATGACCTGTTTTTGGATGAACAAGAGGCCGGCGATGGAGGTTTGGTGTCTGTCGTTGGTGACAAGTAGTCCATATGAACAACCTACAGTTCAAATTCATCAAATCAAATCATTGGCAAATTGGTTTCCAGAATTTTGATTAATTAGGACATTAGTGTTGGTTTTTCACATCTGTTCGATTACTGTTGTGTTCTTTTTGGTGAACTTTTAAGGAGCTTGTTTGTGTTCATCTTGTTTCCATATTCGATTAAAATTTCAAGTGATTCGAAGGATTTGGAAATGGATTCGTACGTCATTTTGTTTATTCTTAAAGTATGTTTTGTATACTATATAAATATATAAAAAAAAGAAGTAAAAACAATACCCTTTACAAGAAAAAACCTTTGTGATATAGGCACCTATACGAAACGCTTTCCTCACCCACGATTCTTACACGATTTTTTGTGCATTTGCGCTGATTTAATTATTTAAAGCTCAAGATATATAATTTTGCGATTTACATTGGTGTTTTTGACACTTCACATCACACTCAATTTAAGAGCATATAGTGGATTGGTTGGATGTAGCGGTTACATTCAATGAATTAAACTTACTAATAGTAGGTGTCAAATTGACATGTAATGGTTTTGGCGTTCAATGAAAAAAAAAAACAAACATAAAATATGTTTCATTAAACTTTGTAAAAATTGATGCATTGTAAGAATTAAATAGCAATTTGTGTGGAACTTGAATATTGATTCATCAATCCATTGAACTCTATAAAATTTACTACAATTTTGATACATGTTTGACATTATATGTTGTAAAGCCATGCAGACTCGTCGCAAGATGGAAGAAAAATAGGTAGGGTATCGACGGTATCACCGGTGTCATCACTCCGCCGGTACCGATGGTGCCACCCCTCCGTCGGTTGTGGGTTCACGATAGGTAGGTCGGGTGCGGCTTCGTGATCAGCCTTTGTGGCTTGGAACTGTTTAAAAACATTATTTAACCAATTTTTTATGGAATGTTATTTTTCATTTTAATTTTATTTAGTACAATTTAAATTAGTTAACTTAAATATTTTGGTTTTATTTATATAATTTTAATAATAAAAAATTGATATGATATTGCGGGTTGAGAGGGTTGAGAAATAAGTGTATCTTTTGTTGTATGTTGTGAAAGATAGAAGTAAGAAGAGATAGAAAATCTGATTTGATATTGTAAGATAGATAGACTCCCTCCACCCCCACCCCTAACATTTGTAATATCGGTATTATACCTTTTTGTATACAATACCTAAAGAATATTTCTAGTTGTTTAGGGAACAAATAACCAAGCCGATCTATGTTTTCAATTAATAAAACGGAGAATTTTGTATATGACAGTTTTAGACATCAAAATATCATATTTGTTCGGTCTAAGTTCAAAATATCATATTTATTTTTCATAAACTTTCAAAATATCACATTTGACCAATCATTTTCTTAACATTTTAAAACATTTTTAATACTCCCTCCGTCCCAAAATGATAGTCCACTTTCTCATTTTCAAAGTCAAAGCTTGTCAACTTTGACCATCAATATTTTCGTTGTTATTATATAATATTTGATACAAAATATATGAATGGATTTGTGTTGTAAATGTGTTTTCATTGGTATAGTTTTCATCTAATATTATATAGCACAAAAAAAAATATTTACGGTCAAACTTGACAAGCTTTGACTTTGAAAATGATAAACTGGACTATCATTTTGGGACGGAGGAAGTACTTATTTTTAGCAAGTGAATATTATACCCATCATGTGTATGTGTGTGTGTGTGTGTATACATACATACATACATACATACATACATACATACATACATACATACATACATACATACATACATACATACATACATACATACATACATATATATATATATATATATATATATATATATATATATATATATATATATATATATATATATATATATACATACATACGCACGCGCACACACACACACACATCACATGAAAATGACCTAGGTTCATAATATGTTCATGTATAAATATGAAAATTAAATATGTTCATAAATGAACATAGGTCATTTTTATGTGGTTTCGTTGTTAGGTCGTATAATTTGATTCTGCGTTGAACCTATATATATATATATATATATATATATATATATATATATATATATATATATATATATATGTATGTATGTATGTATGTATGTATGTATGTATGTATGTATGTATGTATGTATGTATGTATGTATGTATGTATGTATGTATGTATGTATGTATGTATGTATGTATATATATATATATATATATATATATATATATATATATATATATATATATATATATATATATATATATATATATATATATATATATATATATAGTTAGGATAATTTGAGAACCTATATATTCATGAGATCTTGAGAACTCCTAGATTATATAAGATATTTCATCAAAAAAAAAATCTTTAAAAAGAGTTGATTTTTTTTGAAGATGCACATATGTACATTTGCATAAAAATGCACATATGCACATTTCGTATATGCACGTTTTTTTCAAATTATTTTACAAAAGGTCTTAAATATAAGCGACTTAGTGCATTAAGTCATTTTTTTTGAAAAAAAAAAGTTTAGTTTAAGAAGTCTCAAGATCTCACGAATATTTGGGTTATCATCGGATCCTGACCCTATATATATATATATATATATATATATATATATAGGATATATATATATATATATATATATATATATATATATATATATATATATATATATATATATATATATATATATATATATATATATATATATATATATATATATATATATATATATATATATATATATATATATATATAGGGAGAGGATCAACATAAAACCCTTAATTATGCATAGAACTATAGAACCACCCTTTAAGCCATTAGATTAAATGATTAACGGCTATGATTAAAGGAGGTAATTGATATTTTTTTTAATTAAAAATCATAGAATCTAAACACGGAGGGATTATATGGTCATTTTACCCAAAAACCATTCACATCAATCCTTTGCGTAATTGGTCAGGCATCCTTCCTTTTACCGTAGATTGTTCAAATTTCACGAATTTCCACTTGATTTCCTTATTCACTTGCCGAATCTGATGATGTCTGGATCTTCATCTGGTTCAGTACTTGAAATGGATTGGAGCAAACTCCCTGGAATTTCAGACCTTCATCGATTGCACCGTTTGATAGCAAGTTGTGATTCTGAGTTCAAACATCGATTGCACTGTTCAAATCTAGGTTCGATTTTATACCTTCGATTCACGTTATATGTTCGATTGTTTGATTTTATATCAACTGGTTCAAACGTTTCTCGACTTTGAATCAGACTTGGCATTTGATTGAAGCTTCATAACCACCGAAACAACATCGAAATAGCGATTTCGCTCCACCATCAAGCTAATTTCTACAAGAAATGTCTGTCATCGATTTCTACAATCTGCTGCTACAATCGGTTTCTTCATCGACGAACTCGTCGTCTCCTTCACTTCTGTTCGACTACTTCTCCTTCGACGACCTCGCCGTCTCCTTCCACCAGCAAAGGTATTGAATGCTCGGATTCCTTGTCAGAACAAATGAATAAACAGAAGATTAAAAGTAAAATGTTCAATTTATCTTGACAGGTTTGAATTTTGAACTTTTTATCTTGAGTGTTCATTACTGAACATTTATGAACAGTTCTTAAATATTGAATCTAGAGGATATCGTTTAGATTCATTTCATGATCTCATCGGCTTACTCTTTGACTTTATAATGAATTTTTATGCATTATATGATTATAGAATGAGGATTTTTTAAAATTAGGTTTATGATTGATAGGATCAGACGAATCCTCACTTGAAAACTCAATCTAGAACTTTTTTTCTGAATACTAGGATCTACAATCAGATATAATACAGTTTCAGGAAACTACAAATCAAATAAACAATGTCACATGGTCCAGGAGGTATTTTGATGTGCGATATCAAGAAATTATTCTGATTTCTGTGTCTTAATTAATGAACAAGGTTTGTTTCTCCAATGAATGTTCAGTAATGAACATCCCATGTTCAGTAATGAACATCCCATGTTCAGTAATGAACATCCCATGTTCAGGAATGAACATTCATGAATATAACGTTAGTTGTTGCTATGAACACATGTTCATGAATGAACGTATTTGGCTCTGTTTCTAATTCTATATTTGGCGGAAAATGTAGCAAGGGAGAAAGAAGAGAAAAAAATAATAAAATATGAAACAGACGAAGAGAGCTTGTTATAGATGGACAGAAAAAAATGAAAATGCATCAGGCGGGAACGAGAGAGAGATAAATAGAGAGATCGAGACAGATGATGGATCAAGGAAGAGAAATAGAGAGAGATCGAGACAGAGAGATAGAGAAATGTCGATGTTCATCTATGTTCAGTAATGAACACTTGAGTTTTTATGTGTATGTTCTTATATTTAGTCAATGTTTATGAATGTTCATTTCTGAACATGTTTTGAATGTTAATTTTTGAACAATATTCATCAATATTTGTCAATGTTCATTACTGAACATATGTTCATTTCTGAACATGTATGTATGTTCATTACTGAACATGTTTGTATGTTCATATATTTCATCAATGTTATGGATGTTCATAGCTGAACAAATTCTGGGATTTTCAAAACAATGTTCATCAATGAACATATAAGTTTAATTTACCCATCATACCCTTATCATCGTAATTTGATCTAACGGTCAAGAGGGTGGTTCTATGGTTCTATGCATAATAATGGTTCTATGTTGAACCCACCCCTATATATATATATATATATATATATATATATATATATATATATATATATATATATATATATATATATATATATATATATAGACACACACACATACACACACTCACACACACACGCATACATACCTTATCATCTATGCCGCTGATAAACTTTTTTAAAATAGAATAATTACTTAAATATTATATTTATACATGCACTTCTTTCCTTCCTCTCCAAAATCCTGTTTACCCAAATATGATATTCGTATATGCCTCCAAAAGAATCGATGACCTACTTCTAGTTTAATCAGGGTTGCTGTTAAATTCTACCGGTGTTAGACATGCATATCACTCTAAAAGTCCCCTTTAAATAATTAGAAGGTGTCCATTTACATAAATAACCATTTATTTACTTGTTTTTCTCATATTATGTCTCAAATACAAATACCCCATTTCATTATTGTCCCTCTTTTGGAGCATAACATCATGCTGTAGAAATAATCCAACAGAAATTCTAATGGTAAAACTACACTATAAACAAATCTTGAACACCAGACTTATAATTATTTGCAAAGGCAACAAAATTCATTATTACACATGCAAATTAACACCACCACAACACGAAAAAGCTTAAACTGAATATTAACATGTAAAATTTAATTCTTGAAAGTAGAAACAAATAGAAAGGAAATTTATTTATGACTTTTGGCATTGACAATTGTGAATTCAACAAAATGGTAAAAGTAAAATTTGTGGCAATAATCATCAATGTGAATTAGTATGCTTTTCGTATGGATACACAGTTCAAGTATTAGAAAAATATGTGATGGCAAAATTCAACTGTTAAGTGAATGTGATTTTAAGATTAAAATAAGAAACTAACCCATATCTCAAGATATATTCAATTATGGTGACAAACCTTACTCTAAAAGTATGTTATTCGCCATTTACAACTAGCGATTCCACTATACAAGTACATTAATTTATTGAATGGCAATCATTGATGTTATATGTAAGATGGTGAATTGATCAGTTTGTGCTTACATGAAAAAAAATGAAAGAAACTAACAAGAGCATCCACCAAATGACAATGTACTTTAGGGCATCCACCTATAATGACAATGTACTTTAGTTAGGCCAAAACCTAGTGACTATTACAAAGGTTTAGAGAAGCCAGAATGAGTGGGAGCAAAGCCTTAGATGATGGCAGGAAAGTCAAAGATAGTGGGAGTGAAGCCACTAAAATCATAACTTTGGGAACTCCTACGATATTAATTAAAGAAAGTAAACCTCCCGTTAGATACCCTCCATCAGCTAATTACTTGTTGTCGGCTGAAAATGGAGAGCCAAAAACTTATCCTGAAGTATTGAGGATGAAAGATTCCATGTAGTGGAAGAATGCTATATAGGATGAATTGAGCTCACTTGACAAGAACAAGACTTGGCCCTTTGTCAAGTTACTAGTTAAAAAGAAGGTGCTTTAGCACAAATGGGTATTCGGGGATGTATACGATTTATGAATACAAGGAGGGAATTGATTACAATGAAATTCTTTCACAAGTAGTGAAGACGACCGCAATCAAGACGTTTCTTGGTAGTCATTGAAAAAGATTTACATTTAGAGTAGCTAGACGTAAACACAGTTTTCTTGCAAGGTGACCTTAATGACGATATCTACATGGTATAACCAGAAGGTTTTCAGATAGTCAGGAAAGAGAATATTGTGTGTGAGTTGAAGAAAAACTTGTATAGTTTAAGCAAGCTCCAAGATAGTGGTACTTGAAGTTAGATAACTTTATGAAGAGGAATGGATACACGAGATATGAGAGTGATCACTGTTTCTACCTAAAAAAGTTCAAATGTACCTACATCATCCTTTTATTATAGCCTATGTCATATCAGTGGCTAGATCAAACATGCAGGATAGAAACAAGTTGAAGAAACAATTGTCCATAGAGTTCAAGATGAAGGACTTAGGAGCTGGTAAGTATATTCTTGGCATAACATAGTCAGATATAGAGTTATGAGTAATCTAAAACATTCCCAGAAGAAGTACATCTAGAAAGTATTAAAGAAGTTCCACATGACAGATGTTAAGACCCGAGGCACACCTCTTGGGAGTCATTTGAAACTCTTCAAGAAACAATTTCCAAAGAATGAAGAGGACAAAAAGGAAATGGAAAAGGTTCCCTTTGTACAAGCAGTTGGTAGCTTGATATATGTAATGGTTTCCACTCTGCCAAATATTGTTCATGGAATATGAGTTGTCATTTATGTCAAATATGGGGAAGGAGCATTGGCAAGGAGTAAGTGATTGTTGTGCTACTTGAAATAACCTTTGGGCGTTGTCTTATGTCTCAAAAGGAAAAAGGTTGTCCTAAAAGGCTTCACTGATGTTGAGTTGGGGGTGCAAATTAAGGGAAAAGCACAACATATTATGTGTTCATAATTGCAACTATCAGTTGGATGTATAGATTATAGAAGAGTCTTGCTCTTTCAACCACCAAAGCAGAATATAATAGTTCTAGTAAATGCTAACAATGAGCTTATTTGGTTGAATAACTTCTTATTAGAGTTGGGCAAGAATTAAGAGGATTGTGTCCTATATTGTGATAAACAGATCACATTTTGCTTAACAAATACTCTGGTGTTGCACGACAACATGAAATAGATCAAGATGAGATACCATTTTATCAGAGAATTGATAAGCGAATGTACGCTTAATCCGAAAAAGATCATTGGTACGAAGAATTTAGTAGATATGGTTACCCATAAAATGATTGAGAAGTTGAAGCTGGGTATGGCTTGAGTCGGCCTTCCAAATATCAGAGGCGAATGTGCAAGTTAGAGAGAGATGCGATTATGTAACTTGGATGACACAATAATAGGCCATCGATCACCAAGTGGAGATTGTTGGTTAGTTGATTTTGATCTTAAGGCGAAGTTACTAATGCAAAGCTTCGATAGTAACTGAAGTTTTTGCTCCAGCCAAGAGTGAAGTCTCAGCCTCTGCCAAGTGAGGTGAAGTCCATATTAAAGAAACGAAGCCACTTAGGTGAAGATCACTAAGTGTTTGAGCTTCAGTAACGAGGCATTGGGCGAGGACTAAAGCGCAGCCTGAAAGTAGAGCTCGAGACGGAAAGGTAAGAACTTCTGTCTGACCTAGTAACATGGAGTGCCGGTCTGCTATCATAGATCACCTTATGTCGATAATATGATATGCCATTGAACCCCACCCTAGGAAGAAACTAGGTCAAATATGTTGTAACACCCGGCTTTTAAAACAAAACACCCCTGAAAATTTTTCGTTTAAAACCAAGGTTTCAATACATAAAACCAGTACAAAGGGGTATATTTTTAGTAAAATCGGGTACAAGTGTATCAAGGAGAATATATAATACCAATATCTCCTTTGAAGCCGGGCTGCTACTGACAGCATCTACAAGTCCCACTTCAAGAGTCACGGACTCTATCTTGTCCCCTATCAGTATCATGCTAACCTGCAGGGACATTAACAAACGGTATGAGCTACAAAGCTCAGTGAGTAATCAAGTCTGCAAATAACATGTATCAAAATACAATAATATAATTGTCTGGATATCGAATCCAGAATCCTAGCCTTACTGGCTGACCGCATATATTCTAGGATTTCACATCCTAATCATATAGCCTTACAGGCTGAATCATAGTAACCTGTAATTAACAAGCCACGTCAGTTATTTGCACATATAATCATATCTAATCTTTTCTGTCCCATGATTCTTAGTCATGGTGGACTGCATCAATATCATGGCTATATAAGCCGCATCGTTTATCATGGCTATACAAGCCACACCAAAGCTTTTTCAGCTTATAATTCATAGTCCGAAGACCGTACCTGTCTGGGTTCAACAACCCAGTATCGTAGCTATAAGGCTGTACCATTTCCGTATAATCATATCGTAGCCATATAGGCCGCACCAGTTGGATATAGCATCCAATATCATAGCCACGAGAGGTCGCATCATTTGTTATCAGTTTCTTTCACGATCAAATATGGCTCACGGGTTAGCCCGCTGTTGCCTTGGCTCACGGGTTAGCCCGCTGTTGCCTAGACTCACGGGTTAGCCCGCTGTTGTCTATATAAGTTTGGCTCATCAAGTTAAACCATGGCTCACGGGTTAGCCCGCTGTTGCCTAGACTCACGGGTTAGCCCGCTGTTGTCTATATAAAGGTTTAACTCATCAGAATAAACTATGGCTCACGGGTTAGCCCGCTGTTGCCTGAAATATGTGGCTCACAGGAAAATCCCGCTGTTGCCTAGACTCACGGCTGGTTCCGGTCTTGTCTATATAAGTTTTATTGACTCACGGCTGGTTCCGGTCTTGTCATACCATAGTGTATATATATATGTATTGACTCACAGTTCCGTTCTTGTCATCGCAATGACTCACGGCTTATCTGGTCTTGTCGTTTACATATATTTTTACACTTGTCATTTTTGTCCCTCGAATCCATTTCAACCTGTAACAAATCAATCATCATATATCACATATGTTATCAGTGAGATTACTCACCTGGATGCTAGCTGCGTTTCAATTTCCGGTTGTTTCTTGCCTTTGCGTGCAACACAACCATTTTGTCCCACACCTATAATTCATTCATTTCCACCATGATTATAGGTTAATATTCATTTTAATTGATTCTAATGCATACGAGTCTAATATAGAACCAATTCCAAGCAATAATCATTTTTATAAAAATTCCAATATACGTCCCGAAATACGCGTATTCTGCTACAGTACTTTCGGGAGGTCGTATACGTATTCCGACAATTTTGTATGAAGTTTCATACCATATTAGACCTATGTTTAAAATTTCAGGTCAAACGGACAAGTCTAGCATCAAAATCAAACTTGGAAAATTCACTAAAATTTAACAGGGGGCTGATTTTTGCTGCTGGCAGAGATCGCGACCCGATCTCTTAGAGATAGGGACTCGATCTAGATCGCGACCCGATCCTTAATAGATCGCGACCCGATCTTTGCTGGACAGACCAGAAATGCGATTTTTATGCTACAAAATTCCAATTTTCTCATTTTAAGCCCTTAATACACGACTTAATCAGTAGGGGTTTGTTCTAAGACCAAAACCCAACATATTCCACAAGTTTTAAACATTAGAATTGGTAATTCCAATCCAATTCTAACATTTCCCGTTTTTGACATTTTGGTCCAAAAACCGAATTTCTTCAAAATTAATCACTTCTACTGATTATTCTCATCATTAACAACATTTGGAACTCATTAGAACTCATTAGAATCCACTGAATCATACAAACATGTATTCTAGGGTTCTTGAGCAAAGTTCTCAATTTATCAAAAATAGCATCTTACTTCCATTTTCTTGAGTTAAGTCCTTTCTAGCATGACTTAATGGAAGTAATAAACCATTTAAACTACATAATCATAACTGAAATGTACAAATTTCAGTTTCTATAAAACCAAACCAAGAACACTTCAAGAACTTGGTTAAAAAATGAATTTACTAACCTTCAAAGCTTAGGAATCACCAATTCCAAGCTAGGATTCCAATTCTTGTATCAAGCTTCATGATCTCTGCAGAAAATGCTCTCCAAAATCCATTCCCGTAGCTGCACAACAATGGCCAGTCAACAAGAGAGTCAATCTCTCTATTTATACCACAAAAGTTTACAAATTTGGTCCCTAAGTTCATTTTCTTGAACTTTAACCACAATAACCAAGTTTTATTACAATAAAACTTTCATTTCTTACATTTTTGCCACAACCAACAATATTTTCAGAATTGGTCCTTCACTTGTCAAATGACCAAAATACCCTTTTGTGGTAAAATGACAAATTTACCCTTTTCTCTTCTAGTATTACTTTCTAATACTTAGAACACCATGTTAAATCATAAATACACTATGATTAACCTTTTAATACTTTCACAAAAGTGTCGTGGTGTTACATATGTGCTATATCTAGATCTCCAAAAATGATTATAATCACAGAATGCAAAAAAGTGTGTAATGAATATTATCAATAAAATTTTTTTAGTTTCGTCTGTGAACGTAGCTTGATTACTCCGATTAATTGAACCACGTTAAATCCTTGCGTTATTATTATTTTGTGCATATTTATTATCGTGTTTGTGTGTTTATCGAGTTATTCCTAATGGCAAATGGGTAAATGCTTAATGTCTTAATACATTGAGAAGTGGTTTCTTTTTTCCATCAAGTCTTGCATGGATAAAGTGGTTGAATGGGTAATGATACATGTATGGATAAGGTGATGTATACATTGAAAGGTTTTCTGCAACCATGAACTAAATAACCTAAGTTCACATGCAACCTATAAGGATCTATGTTTTCTTCTAATTGAACATATAACAAAACCTAAAGGCAATAAGAAAATTAACTAAAAGAATAATATTAGAAAAACCAACCTTTTAGAATTTCCTGGAAGCTGAGCAGCAAAAATATCCTGCCTCAAATGAGATCACACCCAAGCCGAGAGGATTATGGATCGAAATTCCAGAGAGAAACAATAGAATGAGCAACCAATAATGAGGCCTAGGGTTCCCTATTTATAGGGAACCAAAGGGTAAAGCTAGAAACCCTAGTCGCAGCCCATTTTCCGGATTATGTGTACGCGCGCCGCGGCCTTTACATTTGCGCGCCGCGCGCCGCAATTCAAACTATTGAACTCATACGGATATGTACGCGCGTCGCAGCCTTTACATTTGCGCGCCGCGCGCCGCAATTCAACTATTGAATTCGTACGACTTTAATCCCTGACCTCCTGATTAATCCAATTAATGTCACCGAAATTAATCCAATTAATTTCTGATTAATTATTAATCAAACAATATTATTTCTAATTAATATATCATCTCCATAATATATTAACAAACAATATCTTGATTTATTAGTCATATAATAAATCAACCCTTTCTCTCTCTACATAACTTTCCAACAAACCTCCAGCCATGAGGGCAACCCAAATGGACTGTGCTACTATTAATCAGGTAAATACTAATTATTAGTCATGGCTTAGACACCTAATCCAACAGTCTCCCACTTGGATAAGTCTATGACTATAATTACCAATTTAACCTCTAATTAACCAGCACTTTTAGCTTCCTAGAAACCGCTGCCAAACTCTGATCTAATCAGTTCTGTCCATAGATAAGTGATCAGATGATCCTCCGTCCAACAAGATATTTTCAGACTCAAGACATGGATTAAAGTCAATCCTGGTCTGATTCACTGTTCCTCGATATCCGATTTGCATATGACTCTTAGACTACCAATTTAGTCCCGGTTGGCCAACCATTTTAGTCAACTTCAAATTCATCGAGAGGCCTACAGATATCTGTTCCTCGTAAGGGACGAATAAGCTTCGACTCATATACTTATGTCTTTTACCAGACAAATCACTCACAACAATACGTTTTATAACACCGAGTTACCGATGCGTTTTCATATTATCAATGAACAACCGTCTAATAAATCATAACTCATATGTCTTAGCTTAAAGATCAAAAGATATTATCGTCTCAACATTGCTCGTGATGAAATCCATGAAGCAATCCATTGAGCACGGGTTTATCCAATACTCAAATCTCCATTTCCAAGTACTCATGAATGGTGCAGCAATCCAATTGCAATGTCTAACTCCTTAGACAATCTATTACCAATTCATGACAGTCTTACTTCACACTTACTCCCAAAAAGTGTAATCGACTGTGGATATTTGAATAATCCAATCATTCAGGAAGTAAAACATGCAAAATGAAACACAACGATAAAGTATTGACAAAAGTAGTAAACCATTACTCATTAATAAATCTCTATTATTAAATCACAAGAGTCAAATACAATACATTGTTACAAGTTTCGAAACCTATCTAATTTACATAAACTTTATATCATCTCTTAATCCAATGCTCCTAGCATGCTGATTATGCTTAATCCTACTCAGAGCCTTTGTCAAGGGATCTGCAGGATTATCTTCCGATGATACCCTCTTTACCACGAGGTGACCTTCTTCTACCTTATGCCTTATGTAGTGGTACTTTCTATCGATATGCCTGGACTTTCCATGGTCTCGCGGTTCCTTTGTCAAAGCGACCGCACCTTCGTTATCGCAGAACAGTTCCACGGGCTCCTGAATACTCGGGACTACTCCAAGGTCACCGATGAAGTTCTTCAGCCAAGCCGCTTCCTTTGATGCTTCACTTGCTGCTATATACTCTGATTCACATGTAGAATCAGCCACCGTATCTTGCTTGGAACTTTTCCAAGTTACTGCTCCTCCGTTCAGAAGGAATACCCAGCCAGACTGAGACCGACCACTGTCTCTATCCGTCTGAAAACTGGCATCCGTATATCCTTCAACTCTCAATGTATCACTGCCTCCAAGGACCAACACCATGTCCTTTGTCCTTCGCAGATACTTGAGTATATTCTTTACAGCTATCCAATGCGCCCTTCCAGGGTTACCCTGGTACCGACTGACCATGCTTAAAGCAAAGGCCACGTCAGGGCGAGTACACGTCATAGCGTACATGATCGATCCTACAGCCGAAGCGTAAGGTACCCGACTCATTTCAGCTATTTCTTCGTCTGTACTCGGACTTTGAGTCTTACTCAATTTTGCATTACTTTGGATAGGTAGCTCTCCCTTCTTGGAATTTTCCATACTAAACCTTTTCAGTACCTTTTCCAAGTATGTACCCTGACTAAGTCCAATTAGTCTCTTCTTCCTATCTCTCAATATTCTTATCCCGAGAATATAGGCAGCCTCTCCTAGGTCCTTCATGGCGAAACATTTCCCAAGCCAATCCTTGACATCTTGCAAGGTTGGAATATCGTTTCCCATGAGCAGTATGTCATCGACATACAGCACCAGAAAGGTGACTATACTCCCACTAGCCTTGACATATACGCAGGACTCATCCTCGCTCCTAGAGAAACCAAACTCTTTGACTTTCTCATGGAAACAAAGATTCCAGCTGCGAGAAGCTTGCTTCAATCCGTAGATTGATCTCTCAAGCTTACACACCTTATTAGGATACTTTGCATCGACAAAACCCTCTGGCTGATTCATGTAAACATCCTCAGTCAACTTCCCATTAAGGAAAGCGGTTTTGACGTCCATCTGCCAAATTTCATAGTCATGAAATGCAGCTATGGCTAGCATAATCCTAATAGACTTTATCTTGGCTACTGGTGAGAAGGTCTCGTCATAGTCAACCCCTGGGGTTTGAGTAAAGCCCTTCGCTACCAGTCTTGCCTTGAAAGTGTGTACTTTTCCGTCCATGTCGGTCTTCTTCTTGAAGATCCATTTGCACCCGACTGTCTTTCGACCCGGTACATTGTCAACCAAGTTCCAAACTTGATTGTCATACATGGACTTGATCTCGCTATCCATGGCCTCTTTCCACTTGGCAGACTCAGGGCCCGCCACTGCTTCCTGGTAGTTAGCTGGTTCATCCAAATTTATCAGTGTCCTATCACTGACAAACGTGTCCCCATCCGAAGTTATATGGAACCCATAAAACTCGGGTGGCATGCTAACCCTACCGGAACGCCTAAGAGGTAAGGATATATCTGTCGGACCAACAGGAACTTCTTCCTCATGTTGGTTGCTAGTTTCTCCTAAGGTTGCGTCATCTGATGACTCTTGAATTTCTTCCAGATCAATGGTACTCCCACTGTCCTCTTTGAATATGAGCTCTCTCTCTCGAAAGACCGCTCGTCTAGCTACAAAGACCACGTCCTCGCTTGGTCTGTAGAATAGATATCCAAAGGACTGTTTGGGATAACCAAGGAAGAAACACCTTTCGCTTCTTTCTGCGAGTTTGTCTTGAGTCTCTCGTCTAACGAAAGCCTCACAACCCCAGACTTTGATATGTGCCAACGAGGGAACTTTCCCCGTCCACATCTCATGAGGTGTTTTTGCAACCTTCTTAGTTGGGACAAGATTGAGGATGTGGGCGGCAGTCTCTAAGGCATACCCCCAGAAGTGAATGGGAAGTGAAGCTCGACTCATCATGGAACGAACCATGTCCAACAGGGTTCGGTTGCGCCTCTCTGCAACACCATTCAACTGTGGTGTCCTGGGAGGTGTCAACTGCGAAACTATTCCGCATTCCTTTAGATAGTCTAGGAACTCGATACTTAGATACTCTCCGCCTCTGTTGGACCTGAGCATCTTTATCTTCCTGCCTAATTGATTTTCTACTTCGTTCTTAAACTCTTTGAACTTTTCAAAGGTGTCCGACTTGTGCTTGATCAAGTAGATATAACCGTATCTACTAAAATCGTCGGTAAAGGTCACGTAGAACCGCGTGCCATCCTTTGTGGTTGATCTGAATGGACCACACACATCCGTGTGAATGATGTCCAGCAGACCCTCACCTCTTTCAAAAGACCCTTTGAAAGGTGATTTAGTCATCTTGCCCAATAGACAAGATTCGCATACATCATCCGACCTTAGGTCGAATGATTCCAACACTCCATCCTTTTGGAGTTGGGCGATGCGTTTCTTGCTGATGTGCCCGAGCCGACTATGCCACAGACATGCCTTTTCTACACCACTAGTAGAATCAATATAATTTACACTATGTCCTAAATTGTCAACACATTCAACAGTTTCATACACACCATCACAAGGATAAGCAGTAAAAATCAAAATACCATTTTTGAAAACAGAAATAGAACCAATTTTATTATCAAAAGAAAATTGAAATCCTTGTCTGAACAATGCGTGAAATGAAATAATGTTTCTTGCCATTTCTGGCGAATAGCAACAATTTAATAATTCTAAACTAACATCACTACTAAGCACTAAACTGTAAACGCCGATCTTGGTAACAGGGGACGATCTCCTATTGCCCATGATCAAGTTCAGTCTACCGTGCTCCACCTCCCTGCTTTCCTTTAGGCCCTGCAGATCAGAACAAATGTGAAAACCACATCCCGTATCAAGGACCCAAGAATTAGAAGATGGTGAGTTTTTAGAGATAGTGTATATACCTGCTGTCGATGGCTTTACTTTCCCATCCTTGACGTCCTGCAAGTATTTGGGGCAGCTTCTCTTCCAATGGCCCTTCTCTTTGCAGTAAAAACAGTTGGCTTCATCAGGGTTGGCCACACAAGGAATGTGGGAAGTCTTGGTTCTCGAGCCATTACTGGATGACCCGACCTGAACCTTTTCCCTCCAATTTTGCTTAGGAGGGCCCTTCCTTTTCTTTCCTTTGCCACTTCCGATGGCTAGGACGGGCTGATTAACCGAGGGTACACTTTTACCCTTCATCCCGTCCTCAGCTACTCGAAGCATGCGATGCAACTCAGTCATATTAGCCTGATTGTTGTTCAAATGATAAGCCAGCCTGAACTGGTCATAAGAACTCGGTAACGAGTTAAGCACTATGTCAACGGCCAACTGCTCCGGTACAGGCATCGCAAGCTTTCTAAGCCGCTCCACGTAACCTTGCATTCTTTGCACATGAGTGCAGATGGACTCTCCATCTTTAGGTTTGCTGTTCGTGAAGTCCTTGACCACCTCGCACCTCTCGATGCGCTCTTGCTTGCGGAACTTTTCCGCAAGCTCCTGGTGCATCTCAAAAGGCCAGTAGTCTTCGTATATTCTCTGCAATTCTGGGTTCATTGTGGCGATCATGATGCAGGCCACTTTGGTCGCATCATCAGAATGTTTTTGGTACAAGGCAATTTCCTCGGGAGTAGCAGTTTCAGGGTCAATATCGACAAGCTCGGTTTCGAGGACATACTCCTTGTTCTCGTACCTCAGAGCCATCTTGATATTTCTAATCCAGTCATTGTAGTTTGTCCCGTTCAATTAAACCTTGGAACATAATGAGAGGATTGAGGGAACACTGGAGTTTGAGTGGGGAACGGATTGATCAGCAGAAGACATCTATAAAAGAAGGTAAGTTTAATTAGATACTTGTCGGTCCTTATAATAACCCAATATAAAATAAGGCTAGGATCCAACTATAACAATTTGCAACATAGAAGAGGGATGCCGTAATCTATAAGCAAATTTTATAAAGGTAGGCGAATGACGATTCAGCCAATTCCACCGCGGAAAAATAATTTTATTATAAATGGAATTCCTAGTTTCTTTTGAGATTTATTGAACTGTTCAATAGCATGATTAATCTCGGATATGCCCCACCGTTTGTGACTGGGATGCCGAGGATCACAAACCGGGTGTGAATAACCATGCAAATTAGCTTGGTACTCTCGGGGTCCATTATCATCTCAAATTGATGTGCCGGTTAACCACACACGCTCCATCAACAATGATAACACCCGAGACACCCATTGCCACTCTTTATGAACTCCCATTGGTGTGCCGGTAAACCACACACGCTCCACCAACGTTTCACAAAGTGCAATGTGCAATTTCATGGGGTAGCATCAAATTCACATTTTTCTAAAGTAACTAGATTGGGATTTTGTGTAAAGGTTCTAGTACTTTGATCATTATACTTTTAATGATTAAGTGGTCCCATCAAAACTGTTCGGCTAACGACCCTCCACTGATCAGGCGAGCGGTGGGTGAGAGTGTTCACCCATTAGACTGCCATTTTACACGCAGCCTCCTTATACCCACTTTATAGACCAGCTTCGTGAATGAGGCCTACTATTGAATTGACTGACCAATTTTATCTTATACATATAGTATTAACAATTAATAACATATATAAGATGTATTTTAAAACCCTTTAAAATATTCAAGGTTTATCCTTTAATTTTACCAAATTTAACAATTAAATTTTAAATTAAATTAAACCTTAAATTTCGATTTAATCAATTTTAATTACCAATTAATTAAATTAATTAAATCTAAATATTTTAAACATTTTAAAATATTTTTCTGGATTTATTCCATTAATTTCGCCAATTTAAAATTAATTAAATCCCTTTTGAATTATCTTTTAATTAACAATTAATTAAATTAATTCAAATGAAGATAGGTTTATCCAAATTAATCAAATTAATTAAAACCTATCCTAAACCCCCTAAAAATCGAATTCAAATAATGGGGTTTAAGGTTATCCATTTAATTAACAAATAAAGTTACCAAAAATAGAAAACCTTCTAAAACCCTAATTGAGATTTTCGAAATAGGCAAAGGGGGAATTAGGGTTTCCAAAACCCTAACCCTAGAAATCGATCCTGATATATATAAAGGTTTATAGGCTTTAAACCCTAAAACAGTTATAGCAATTCAACAAGAAAACAAGACTCGCTCTGATACCACTGAAAGGTTTTCTGCAACCATGAACTAAATAACCTAAGTTCACATGCAACCTATAAGGATCTATGTTTTCTTCTAATTGAACATATAACAAAAAACATAGAGGCCATAAGAAAATTAACTAAAAGAATAAAATTAGAGAAACTAACCTTTTAGAATTTTCTGGAAGCTGAGCAGCAAAAATATCCTGCCTCAGATGAGATCACACCCAAGCCGAGAGGATTATGGATCGAAATTCCAGAGAGAAACAATAGAATGAGCAACTGATAATGAGGCCTAGGGTTCCCTATTTATAGGGAACCAAAGGGTAAAGCTAGAAACCCTAGCCGCAGCCCATTTTCCGGATTATGTGTACGCGCGCCGCGGCCTTTACATTTGCGCGCCGCGCGCCGCAATTCAAACTATTGAATTCGTGCGGATATATACGCGCGTCGCAACCTTTACATTTGCGCGCCGTGCGCCGCAATTCAACTATTGAATTCGTACGACTTTAATCCCTGACCTCCTGATTAATCCAATTAATGTCCCAGAAATTAATCCGATTAATTTCTGATTAATTATTAATCAAACAATATTATTTCTAATTAATATATTATCTCCATAATATATTAACAAACAATATCTTGATTTATTAGTCATATAATAAATCAACCCTTTCTCTCTCTACATAACTTTCCAACAAACCTCCAGCCATGAGGGCAACCCAAATGGACTGTGCTACTATTAATCAGGTAAATACTAATTATTAGTCATGGCTTAGACACCTAATCCAACATACATTACTTTTATTTCTATTCTAAAATGAAACATTTTGAGCGATACTTAATAACCATTAACCCTTATATTTTAATAAACAAATATCACAATATTCATCGATTTTAATCTTTTAATCTTTGAGGAGTTAAGAAAGGTGTTATAGTTTATTCAAAAAACACAAGTCATTTTGGTTATTTAAATAATAACATAACATTCGTCGAGAAACATGACACTATGTTAAGTGGCTTACAGAAAATTGAGAAAAATATAACGTATACATCATTAAGAAAGCGTTGTTTGTCATGTTATGCTTGAATGTTTCAGGATCTATTATCAAAAATATATTGGGTGAAAACAAGTCCTCCTTATGCAAACATTAAAGGGAGAATTTCGTATATATCCTTACAAACTTTGTTAATTACGCACATATCCTTATAAACTTTCAAATTACGTATATATCCTCATAAACCCTAAAAACTCACTTATATACCCAAAATTAGATCTTAATAATAATTAAATATTTTAAAAATTAAAACATTGACTTTAAATTGATATTTTGTTTTTAAAAAACTAATTAATATAAAACATAAACTAGGTAAATCCATTGATAATTTGCGATTACCTCTGATGAAGTTATATGGACATGCCATAATCACATCATCAAAATGGGATCATCAGAAAAGAAGCATAAATTTGAATGTTAATGTATTCTTTTAACAATTTGAGATAAACATATTAATTGATATATGTAATACAGTCTGTCAGTACACGGGGCTCTCTATGTCGTAATTGCAGCATTCACTTGTTGTGGGTGATTGTATGATACCACATATTAATTTGTATTAATTAGTTTTTTAAAAACAAAATATCAATTTAAAGTCAATGTTTTAATTTTTAAAATATTTAATTATTATTAAATCTAATTTTGAGTATATAAGTGAATTTTTAGGGTTTATAAGGATATATACGTAATTTAAAAGTTTATAAGGATATGTGCGTAATTAACAAAGTTTCACACATATAAAAGGGATATGTAGTTTCTTTAGTAATCATGATATCCAAATTTTGTAACTTCTTAATTAATCCACTGTTTCACACATATAAAAGGGATATATAGTTATAGTTGTGCCCACATGAAGCAAAAGAGTGAGATAACCAAACTGTTTTTAACCATAAGTTGCAAAATGCACGTGTTGAAAATATTCAACATATGCTAAGATACTCATCTATGAATTAACATTCATAGATTCATGAGGGAAGTACCACATATTTACTGTAGCAATGAAGCTGCCTCTTTCAATTTTTTGAGCAGTGTCAGGGAAGCAATCATATTAACTGCAGCACCATTATATCGCACCAAAATGTCAAGATGCTCTTAACAATAATCGGAATTTGAAATTGTAAAAATGTTACTTATAAACTAAAAAGTGTTACACCTTCCCAACAAGGTTACAACTATCGCAATATCTCACTTTACAAACATAAATGAACAAACATCCAAATCAAGAACTGTCGTCAACTTTTGTGATATGTTAATCGTACTTAGCGGTGTCATTTTTTATACTTTTACGAAATCTAGAAGTCGTAAAACTTAAATCATAATAAGTAATAACCGAACATAAACGAACGTACATAAACGAGCCATAAACGAACATTCACAAACCTAAATAAACGAACTAGACCATTGTTCGTGCTCGTTCGTAAAACAAAATGAATATAAAATATTGTTTATGTTCGTTTAGTTATTAAATAAACGAAGATGAATGAACTTTTCACCGAACAGTTCGTTTAATGCTCGCTTCGTTTAGAGCCCTAACCATAGGAGTGGAGGTTGTACAAAAACTGCAAGTGAATATATTCAGTTATATAACTCAAGGACATAAATATTATATATTTAAGCTGCTAAGATGATAGACAAAATTTCATGATTCAAACAATGTGCCAAAAATATATTAGAAAACAAAAGCAGTACAACCAAGAATAGTTTAACAATCAAGATTTATGCAAAATTAAGAAAAAACCAATGGTATCTCCAAATGCGAACAATGGCTTACTAAACTAGAAGGACCAATCATGATTTGTTTTCTTTTTCTTGTTTTATCCAACTACATATTAATATACTTAGATTAACTACTACAATCTTGAAATTTTGAGATCTAGTCTTTATAATAATAGAAAGTTTAGCTAAATTTCAATTAATATGCCAAACCCAGCTTTTTAAAGTTCAAAACTGATATGGAGTTTGTTTCTAACGTAACGCAAACATTATGTTATACATATTCTTCCCCAATTGTTTAAAAATAAATATGAATTTTGAACTTACAAGAATCCCATTGGACATCCAAAGTTAAAGTGCAGGTATATACTTGGAACTGCAAAGAGGAAATAGCGTAATGATAGCAAAAGACGTTGATTGAATTACACAATTTAAGGCATAAACTTTTTGTTTCTAGTGAAATCCACAATTCAATTATTACCATCATACCAACGAATCGAGTTTTATAGAAGAATGCGATAAATTTTATCAATTTCCAATCAAATTGAAACCGCAGACCCAAATTACCGACAGAAATCGACATTTTGAGGATTCTCCGAATTCAATTTTATCAATTTCCAATCAAATTGAAACTGCAGATCCAAATTACCGATAGAAATCGAAGGGTTTACCGAATTCAAATCAAAGAACTCCGCCGTCCACCAATATGTTTCCGATAGCTCCACGGCTGCTAACAAACAATCACGACGGTTTCCGATTCAGTTGATGCAAGGCGGGACCGGCGTTCACCGAAATGATTCTCCTTTAAGATCCAAAATGCATAAACGACCCCGCCGGCGATACCGTTCCCGACCTGCACCAAGCGAATCAGAAACCGCCGTAACGAAACAAAATCGCTTCACCCGTCATCTCAAACCACACATGGATACAATCTCTGCATCTATACATCTATCGGATCTATAGATGTGAAAGCCATAGCTTATAGATCTGCATGTTATGTGAACGTAAATTTCCATAGAGATAGAGGAGGAAGAACCCTATCTTTGAAAGAGAGGGTGTGAAGGTAGGGGAGGTGTAGGTTATTTAGAGGGTAAAAATTCCAATGAGATGGTGACACGTGGAAGGGCACACATAATAGCCATTAATTATGTTGAATATTTTTATTGGAACTAGCATTTCATATTAATTAACTTAGATTTTCTATTCATTTCTTGATTTATTTTTTTATTATTTCCTCCTAATATTTATCATTAATATGAAATGATATTTTCAATAAGAATATTCAACATAATTAATGGTTCTTATGTATGCCCTTAGGGGCACATATTAGAAAATAGGATTTTCTAATATGTGCCCTAAGGCACACATAAGAGCCATTAATTATGTTGAATATTTTTATTGGAACTAGCATTTCATATTAATTAGCTTAGGTTTTCTATTCATTTCTTGATTTACTTTTTTTATTATTGCCTCCTAATATTTCATAATCGTGTACATATGAATGTTTCATATGTCTATCTTTAAAGTATAATATTAATACAAATATTCGGCCGGAGTAAAACGTATGCTTAATCAATTAACCTTTTCAATCCAAAACAAATTAATGTTATTTTGAGAAAAAAAAAGAGAGCTTTACAAATTTTCATATAATATTTATAAAAACTATCATATTAAAGGTTTTGAACCTATTTAATGGCATGATATAATTGGTAATGGTCAATAATAAGCAAAATCAATTTCTATAGAAATTTTTACAAATTTGATTTCTAGTTTGTGGTTATAATTTGACATTTTGCTCTTAAAATTTTTTATGAAGCTTTATTTGTCTCTCACTTATTCTATCTAAAAGCTAAAAGAAAATTTTATTCTGATGTGGATGTTTCTACACATCTTTTTTACATATTGGTCATTTTATAGAATAATAAACTAGCATTTTGGAGATGATTTTAAAAGAAATATAGTGCTTTTTTGCTTTAAAGAAGTATAATATATCATCTAACACAAACTATGTTGGTGATTTTAGTGCTAGCATATCGTCCTATAACATCCACAACAAGCCTCCTTGAAGCCATTGTTTTCGCCTATATATCACATTTTGTTAAATTTAAATCGCGGGGGAAATAGTACATGTTAACAACTAATAAATACAAGAATTTACTTTCTTATATCGATCTAAACAAGACAAAATAACAAGGAAAATCGTCCGTTGATGTCATATTTTCCAAAAGAAGCACCATGCTTTGAAATAGAAAACTTTTAGTTTCAAATTTTGTTCCATTTCATATGTAAACCACAAAAAGATCAAATCTCGGAATTTCAAGGGGCTCACTCTGTGAAGAAGGAACATATTTGCATTGTCCTGCTTAAAACAACATATAACATAATGATGTCTTGATGATAGTTGTTATTTTTTAGGTTAAATGCAAGAAACAACAACGTACTTCCATTTATATGATTTTTAGAGCCTTTTACTTTCATTTCTTCCTATTGGATGTTTTTTTGAAACCAACCCAATTATAGCAATTTCATTAATATACAAAGCAATTTTCATTGTTAAACAACAAAGTACAATGTCTTAATAAGAAAAAACGATAGTAAGATGTAAGAAAAAATAGCTGTAAGTACAATATTGTAACATATATAAACTTAGAAGGTATAATAAACAAATTAACGAAAGTATGTTGCTATTTCTTTCATTTAGGTTGTGTTTGTTTACCTCATAATTGTGGTATTAAGAGGCAAGCTTTGAATCAGACAGATTCAGAGCATTTGTTTACTCTTTAATTGTTGCCTCTTAATTGAAAAATCCACATTTATTGGGTCAGATGTGGAGGGGTATCTAAAGAAAAAAGAGGCGTTTTTTCCTCTTTTGCCCTAGATATCCTGTATCCTCTGTGTAGAAACTCTCCGACTCTCCTACCTCTAGCAGTAAACCTTCGACGCTGCCTCTTTCCTGCGACTCTTCTTCGGCGCTGCCTCCTTCCGATGTTGCTGTTGTTCTGCAACATCGCTTCTGTAGATCCCGATTGTTATCGCTTCGATGTTGTGCCGTCTCCTTTCGACGATTTTCTTCCGGTAATCGATCATCGTCACCATTTTTATCTCAATGTGAAGCCCCAATTTGCTAGCCACTCGATTCGTCTCTCTAGGTCTCGTACAAGCCATGGGATCCCGACTGGGTGAAAGTCGTTAACTGTTTGGGCCATGGGGATCCGGAACTGTGTCTGCAACATCTAGTACTCCCTTCCTCATGTTTATTCCATACTTTAGGTTTGACAAAATTGAATTTGTGTCCGTATTGAATGTTTCAATGAAATCGTGTTGTTCTTGCTGAAAATTTTTGTGAAGTTGTAAGATGTTTATGAAATTCACTGAAGGATAAAATCGTCATTTTATCTTTCAGCATAACAATTAAGAGGTGCGAATCAAAACATATGTTCAAATTTCAATAAGATCCTCTTACAAATTCAGAGCTCTTACAAATTAAGATATTAAAAGTTAAGATCCTGACAAACACAACCTTAGTCTCTATGCCAGAATATAAGAAAAATACTTTATATTTACTCACTTGGGAGGATTTAACCCTTGGCATATGGTTGTCAAATAAGGCCCTCCAATATGAGTGTCTATTTAGTTTAGCATCCTAAAAAATGATACATGATAGGTATGGTTTTGATCCACTTAATTAATTCAACTTAACTATTTTCAATATTTGATTGATTAAATATTTCCTTAATTGAAATATTTTGTGTTTGAAGATACCCATTTTCTATTTATCATCATTACAAATAAATCAAAGTTCTTGAAGCGGAGATATAATATTTTTGATTATTTGTATTTCTGAAAGGGTATCATAGATATTCGATAAAACTTCAAACTTTTCAATAAACGTATAAAAGTTATGAGAGAACCTAAACATGTGGGTTGTAGGAAAGTACCACTCTATGCTTTATTAATGATCGATAAAAAATATCATTTCCTTTTGCATGTGTTTGCTCCAAACTTTGGTTAGAGAACGAAATCCAACAACAAAAAGCCTATAGTCTCGAGAAATTAATAGAGTAATAATTTATTCATCGAAATGGAATAAAAATATAAATAGTAGGCTTTGATTAATACCACTTACAATTGAAAATTTGATTTTTGGTCCTTTGATTCATGAACCGAACAAATGTTTGTTTACTCGAATGCTTACATTTGTTAAAGAAATCGACAATAAACAAGTGAAATAAAAAGAAAAATTGTATCATAAAATATGTTTCTCTTGTTGAAAATTCCAATATTCTTAAAGTTTTGAAGTTGCTGAAAAGGTGTTCTTATTTCTGAAAATTCAAAAGTAAGCTCCGAATATTTGATTGATCTCATATTTGAAGAAAAATGTGTTATTTTTTTTAGAGGGAGTCAGAAGTGAAAGATCGGGGGGGGGGGGGGGGGGGGGGGGGAGCATAGAGATTCCAAAGTTCATTGTGATTCTGTTGAGGGAGAGTTAAAGAAGTTTGAATTTTCGGTGTCTTTACTTCTGATTCCAAACTAAAAATCATTAATAATCATGATTCTGAATCTGAAGTTACATAATTCAAAATACTACACCATTCATCAGCAAAATGTTCAAAATTTAAAGTTTTATATGTTGGTGAAACTTCAAAATGAACTCAATCTATTTCTCCAAGATCTATTGACTCTTTTCAAAGCATGAAACCTTACCGAAAACTTGTCATACAAGATGATCAAAAGTACCAAAGTCGTAACATTTGGGTACCAAAGGCTTTTGGTAGTCATATCAACAAAAAATATGAATATTTTTCTATAAAAGTTCATATTAAAAGCCAAAGAAGTTGAAAAAAAAAAACAAAAATTGAAAAAGGTATAAGTTCCAAAACAAAAATTTACTTAAGTTGTTATTCCAAAATATGAATCTGAAAATGTTCAATGAAATTTTGTTGAAAGAAAACTTTCTGAAAAATCTATTCATATTAGGAAGAAGGAGAAGTATATGTGTAGCTGGTATAATAAATTGCATATAAACTTTTTGTTCCCAACAAGATTCCCAAGAAGATCAGTGTTTCTTCATCTCTTTTAGTTAATTTTATAGAGAAAAGAATGATGTCTTATAAAATTTTCAAACTTGTTTGGATTCCCAAAATATGCTTGTAAATAGCTATATTTGAGAGAGAATGTTGAGTAAAAGACAAAATGTGTGAGCCGTTAGGTGAAATTGACGTGACTTAGCTTATTAAATGTTATTGCTAGTTCTAATACAAAAGTAGAGAAGATGTTTTCTTTTGGTTCCAAAGTGTCAAATTTAAAAGAAAATGGTTGTTTTGCCACAAAAAAATAATAATTTTGAAGTTGTACTGTTCACCGAAGCTATAGAAACACTTTGGTGACCTTAAGATATTTCTCCCTTCTCAGTTTTTTTTTTTTTTTTTTTTTGAACGGCAAATCTATCCTACTCCTAAATTACTCTTTGTTATGTTAGTGCCAGGGTTTGAACCCTGGACCTCCTTGTTAGTAACACTCCTTGTTAGCCAAGTGTGCTAGCCCCAACTTGTTATGTTAGTGCCAGGGTTTGAACCCTGGACCTCCTCAGCTATAAGGTACAATTTATCTAACAATGACACGCCGCCTTAACATTACTGCAACCCGCTTTCTCTCTCTCTCTCTCTCTCCCTTCTCTCTCCCTTTGACACACTAACACACACATGGGTCATCGGTTCTCTCTCATACAAAAAGTCTGCAACAAGCGTCCCATATTACTGTCTCATGAGTCTGCAACATGCCAAATTTTATTGGGAATGGAATATTGATGCAACAAAAGATATCAAGCATGTATACAAAATCCTTTTTAACTGATTTTTACATGGTCCATGTGTCAAAGGAACACAAATTTTTTCTCACAATTCAAATTCTAATTCAAAGAGCATTAATGCTTGTCAGGATTTTAATTTCCTTTACAGGAAATTGTATTCCACG
Organism: Cichorium intybus; assembly: GCA_023525715.1. Classification (NCBI taxonomy): domain Eukaryota; kingdom Viridiplantae; phylum Streptophyta; class Magnoliopsida; order Asterales; family Asteraceae; genus Cichorium; species Cichorium intybus. Next base: position 1,178,910 of record JAKNSD010000037.1, on the reverse strand, counting down.
GGCCTTCGACGATGATCCACATATCTACAATTCGGATCAACTTTACTTAAGCCTTTATGGGCTATCGGTATTTCTAGTCTTCAACTCATAGAATAATTTACAGATGATGCCTCGTTATATTGCTTTGGTTAGATGGAGATGAATTTGTTGATTATTTATTGTTGATGATGACTGATTCTGAAACTTTTAGTGTTGTACCTGGACTTGAAAGAGATAACGATTATGAATTTTTCTATGCAAAATGGAACGATGCTCTTGACCTGATATTACAAATTTTGACGAAGTCAATTATCATTTCTTGTTTGATCACAAAAGGGGTTTGGAGGGTGGTGTTCCTGGATTCGGAGAGAGAAGTCGATGAACTGAGAAAAAAAAGACACACACAACCAAATTGAGTTTGTGTGTATGTGCATGATTGGGGTCGCAACTTCAGCAACCAAGAATGAGATGAGGGTTGATTTAGAGGGGACGAGCACAGGTTGTTAATGCAGGTGCGATTTTAGACAAAGGGACACCACTGTGGCGGTAATGGGCGACGGTAGTGGCCGGCGACGGCCATGGGTGGCCGACGGTGGTGCTAGGGGCCGAGATTGAAGCTAAAAATCGGATTTCCAGGTTAATACAAAGGGAAACTTCTGGATTTTTTTTGATTTGGGACCAAGATGAAGGTAAGTCTAAAACCTAATTTCAGATTTTGAAACTCATTTGGGAACTCTAAATGTATGTCGAAAAATTGATGCTAATATGTGGTTCTGATCATGGATTGAAGCAGAAAATCCTTGAGGTGGGTACAAGATTGTGATTTTGGTCAAGAAATTAAAAGGTAAAGATCTGATTTTTAGAACTCTAGTTCTTGAGTTCAAAATCTGCGATGCATATTGAGTTTGGGGCTCATTTTATGATTTATGTCACAATATGTGTTCAAAAACACTAGAAATTGTAAATGCTTGAGGATTTGATTTGGGATTATTGCATATAGGTTGGGTTGACTTCAAAAGCTCCAAGAGCTGAATTATTATGTGATAAATTTCATAATATCAAAACTAAAAATCAGAATGTGGTACTAATACTATGTTATTGATGTTTATGTTTAGACGAACTTTTGTAATATGAAAAGCGTGAAGAAATGGTTGAAATAATGGTAAAGGAATTGTTATTGAAATGTGATTATGCAAGGGATGATCTAAAATTATAAGATCGTTATAGGATACAAAAGAATGGACGTTTATACAAGTTTTATGTGGTCAAAAAGGTAGATTTCAAGTTATTAACAAAGAATGAAATTAGGAATACATATGGTTAAATGCATGGGTGAAATAAGTTGAAATGCAAGTCTTACTTGATTTTGAGCAATGTATTGCTTAAATGAAAAAGATACTAAAGAGAGAAAATTTTATTTAAATGGTCGAAATTGCCCGAGACAAGAAAATGAGAATAATTGACATGTAAATGTAACTTGATAGTTTATAATAGACATTAGAATTAGTCATGGATCAAAACTTGGTAAAGTGGGATCAAAACTTGGTAAAGTGGAATGGAATTGCGAATTCCACAAATAATGAGACAAATTGAGTATGTGTAAAAATAGTATTCAAGAGATCATAAAACCTAATTGGAATGACATTATGAAATGTTGGAAATGCATTTGTGTTTAGTGAGCGTAAAGTAACATGTTTTACAAATGTTTCTATTTTTAGAAACTTTATCGACCGAGGTTTGCCAAAATGACGTAAATGGGTAAAGTGATGGATGTTTTGACATCTAATAATTAAAGTAAGCTTAAAAAGAGGTAACAATTGAAATATTATAATAATAACTAGGGGTGGCAAAAGGTGACACGACACGACAAAAATACACGACACGAAACGAAATTGGGACAAAATCGAAATTGGAATTCGTGTTCGTGTCGTGTTCGTGTCATGAATAAAAAACCCGACTTCGTGTCGTGTCGTGTTCGTGTTCAAAATCACACACGATAATAACACGATAATTATTTAGAGAATTTTTTGATGTTATTATTTTGAAGCATTCTAGTACCATTTTATGTTATGCTTATCGTGTTGTCGTGTTTTTCATCGTGTTTTCGTGTTTTCCGTTTTGTCGTGTATTAATTTATGGATGATATTATGCAAATGGCTATTTTATGTTTTTTGTCGTGTTTTCGGGTTTTTCGTGTTTTAATTTAGTCGTGTTCGTGTTAGCAAAAAAAAACACAACATCGTGTCGTGTCGTGTTCGGGTTAAGAAAAACAAATTCGTGTCGTGTCGTGTTAGACGAATACACGAAACGACTGCCCGATTTGCCACCCCTAATAATAACATTGTAGAACCCGAAAATGTCATGAATTGTCAAAATGGGTCAAAAATAGTAAAAATTGACAATATTGAGTATCTAGCTTTTAGGAAACATGTTTGGCTAGTGGAATGAATTTAGTTAATGATTAGAAGAAATGTATCAATGATTAGATAAATATTATGTGATTATTTTTGTACTATGTTTCAAATCTTTATTCAAAATTAATATAGATTAGATGATAAATGGAAGTGGTTGAAGCCATACGCTAGTGGATTAATGTAGCTAGACATACCTAACTACTGAGGTAAGTACATGTGGATTTTTCAATTGAGTAAATAGCAACAAGACTTTAATTACCAAGCTTTTGTCAAATATTTTTGAAAACTTATATCTTTTTTTGAATTTGCCTTTAAATAAATTTACTCAAATGTCGTTCTTTACCTCCCACTATCAATATTTTGACTTTAACTAAGACCTACCAATTAAATAAAATTCTAACTTGGTTTACATTTCTAGTCTTATAACTCCCCCACGCTCAACTCACCATGCTTTGTTGTTTAACATTAAAGGCTCAATATTTCGTGGCTCAATATTTCGTGGCTTGCATGGCTGCATTTTTCATCCACATTCTCTTTATAGCCTTACATGAAGGTGTTAGTGATCGGCGCTCAACAACATGGTATTGTTTCTTCCATAGTTCCTACGTTATCTCATGATCCACTAAGAAACAACCCCCGATATTCCACTTTTATACTTAAGTTGAATACAACGCTCTTACTGACACTACTACGTACTTGAGAGTCGACTGCTCATACAGCTACGATCATATCTAATATAGGCATTGCACAGTCATCGTCTACAGGGGCGGACCTAGGGGGGGTGCCCGGGTGTGCCCGTGCCCCCCCTTGAAATTTTATCTCGTAGAGTAAATTTTTTTTTTATATATATAGGTGTCCCTCGTCTAAAAAAAATGTGCTTCTCAGTGCCCCCGTGTCCATTTTTTCTGGGTCCGCCACTGATCGTCTATGTTTCTTTGGTGAGACACCAGATTGTCATTTAGATAACGGATAATCACGAAATGACCAAACACATATAAATTGACTTCCATTTTGGGCACATACATTTTCTTGGTGATATCATTCATCTTCTATCAATCTCCTTTACTAATCTACTACTCTCCAAACTCTTTCTGGCCTCTCATCGACTTCCTTGACTTTGAGGTGGGATATCCGCATGGAATTAAAATTTACATGGAAACCATCCTCACAATTAGACGTTTTCTAGATTATTTTTCTATATTGTAATATATTAATTAGCGGTAAATATCCATGTTCATACCAAAAGCATACACTCCTTGTTGCATACAAATTCCCTTGCATACACATTAAACACACTCCTACACACAAATTCCCTTGCGTACACATTGAAACCGTCTATGCGCATTACGATACGAGAAAATATCTACAAAATGTATGAAAATATCTTTACTTGTTTTTTCACGTAAGTTGTAATTTCGTTCTGTGGTGTCAATGTAGTGTTGTACATGTAGATGCATGTTTACTATAAAATGTAAAGAAAATTACAAACTGTATATCGTTCCCGGGCTGTTTAAACATATTGTTACTGAAGTTACAGGTCCAATTGTCCCCAAAACTCCCTCCAAAATATCAACTAGAAAACACAACACATTTGGCGGGGCCCTCCAGGGTCGCATCTCTCAGCTCTCATCGTTAAGCATGTTACTCAACACTGCGGCATACCTCGCATGCCGTTACTACATTGATTTACCGATATCCATTTATCAATAATTTTGTAGGCCAGATGCCCTACACCATGATTAATGTCCTTTACCAAACATTTATATCTGCCCAGATAGCAGGGACCCAAGACGGTCCTTGTATACATCACTTGTTCTATTAAAGTACTTGTCGACAAATGGTCCAAAATTACCTGACCACTTATCCGCCCCCATGTCACATTTACAACGTGTTCAAGACAAACCCATCTGACATTCACAGCTTAAAACCACATGCAAAAACACTGTAATGGTCCAGACAGCTCGATACAAAACACATTACCATGATACATAGCAAAAGCACAAGTACAACACTCTTAAGACTTTTCCTAATAAACCAACAATTTTACAAGTAGCTAATGGCTTGCACCAGTTATGTTTTGATGATATACGGTTAAGTGGTCTAGTCAAACAAAGTGTCGAAACAAAACCGTAAGATACGTCCCAAAGTTGAACAAAAAAAAAAGTATCAAATATATATATATATATATATACCACTATATATCTGGACACAAGGACTTTGGGTTTTTTAGAAGCTAAAAAAAGAGAAAGAAACCACCAAACGCCCGTTTTGATGATTTGACAAACAAAGGCATCAATAAACGAGCGAGTCTGGGTAGTGTAGGGTATGTGAGAGTCCCGAGTATGAACCAATTTAAACTCAAGAGAGCGACTGCATCAGAGGCCGGTTTGTTCTTAATGGTCGAGAAAAACCCGACAACACTTTTTAACGACATCCCAACCACCATAAAAAGAGCCGTCACAAGTGGCATGCAAGGATCTTTAGCTTCCCATACAATCATTCCAACCAACAGCGATAATATTGCACTAAAAAGACTTTGTGAAAGTGCAACCTCTCTCCTTTGACCAATAACATCATCGATGATGACATGCATCAGGGATCGAGCATCATTTGAATTTGAATCGAATTTAACTTTGTTTTCATCATCTTTTTTCATCAGAAGGTCATTGAAGGCTGTGTTATCTTTATAATAATCGGATTTCCATGGTGAAATCCCATCTTTAGTTTGGGATATTTTAGCATCCTTTTGCTTATAGTCCCATTTTGATTTGCCATGAACTTCTTTCAGACTGAGGTTTTCTTCCTTGAGTTCTTGCAACTGTCGTGAATAAAGAAATTATATACGTCATCACATATGACAAGTACTATCATATATAAGTTCAAGAAAGACGTTGACGTTTTACATATACCTCGGCTTCCAAGACTTTAATTCTATGGATAGCTACATCGTGTTCTTCTTCAAGTTCACCTAACATCGTTTCCATCATTTCATGTTCTCTGATGGCTACTCCTATATGTTCTTGAAGTTTCTTTCTATCCCATGCAAGAGAATCCAATCTTTCTTGTAGTTCACTGACCCGTGCCTGCAACTAAACACATAATGCTCCTCAAGTAAGGGATTCCAATCAATTGAAATATATATACAAAATAGCAAATGAAAGTTTATATAGTACTAACTTGTTTCTCCCTGTGTAGTGCACCCAGAGCACGTGCGGGTAGAGTGATTATAGATACAGTCCAAAGCATAAATCTCCAAAATATGTTTGCATGGAAGTAGATAGAAGCACTCAGAATATCAACCCAAGTGTTTATAACTAGAGAAGTTCCTCTCAAACCAGCCATACAAGATAGTTTAAAAAGTGAAAAAGGCTTTATTACCATGATCAAGATTGTACCCACCAATTCAGGAACCATGTTTATCCACACTATATTATCGATCCAAGGTCATCAACTACATGTCTGTCATTTGCTTTTGAGTCCGAATCTGCAACCACATAAGTCCAATTCATCAAGAACGGTAATGTAGAATGAAATTAGTTTTTTTTCTCTAAATCAGAGCTATAGGTCGTTATCAGAAGCTAAAGCCAAAATTTGATCTTTAATCTAAGAAAAGCGATTAAGTTTAATCATCACATTTCCTGGCTAATAACTAGGTAGTTTTCAACAAAGAAAGAACAAGAAAAGAGACAAACCAGACCTAATTAATTTAATTTTAGACCCACAACACAATAAAAGCAAAACCCAAGTTATATGTGTGAATAGTAACAAGTCAATGTAATTTTCTTTACTATTCATGGGCTTGATATTCGATTCAGACCCTGAACTGCCGTAACCGCAATCACGATCTTCTAACTTGTTAACCAACTTCAACTTGGCGGCAAAAAACCGTAAAGACATCCAGAAAGGAGGAAAAAAACAAAAGCCATGCTTTTTAGCAAGTACCACAAGCAACCTGGCACTTCGTTTCGGCTAGACAAATCATCAAACAGGTTGCATACATACAAGCAAACGAATGCTTTGCACCATACGGAAATAAACACAAAGCAAAAACAAAAAGAGCCCTCCACTCCAGTAAGAGATGGATAAAGAGGAGCGTACCTTCTCACGTGGTGGCTCGAGGATAAGTGAGAAGTCTAAGTCGAATGGGGTTTTGTGTAGAACGTGAAGAAAGAGAGTAGAGGAGGTGTGTGTGCAGAGGTGGCCAGAGGGATTCATGGAATGTGTGACACGTTAACCACGACGGGGAGAAGAGTCAGAGCCTGATACTGTACACGTGTGTAATCATAACGGTGTAACATAAATGTATGGAAGATAGCGACTTATTTTAGTCAAACCGAATATGAATTTTCTTGTTCAGATATCTTTTATTGACTTTACAGTAGAAGTGAGCTTCTACCTTCTAGTATTAAAGTTCGATTTTGAACCGGTCTCGTATCGATTGTGTATCTAAACCGGTACTGTATACGTGTATTTAGACCACTTGTAATATTTATTACTAGCATCAAATATGATGGACGTCACATCAGCATCACACACCATTACATTTCATCACACAACATTAGGAATATCCATCACACCATATCATCTTTTCCAAATAAAAATAATTCACCAATAAAACAAATACTAGGTTCCTATTGGCTGTATATATGTGAAAGGTAATTTAAAAAAAAAAAAAAAAAAACTCATTGGCCGTGATCATATGTGATACCCATCACATTCCATCACGGTAACCCCCATCATAGAGCACCCGGGGCGGTGTGCTCGCCGTGATGGGCTGCCACCGTGGCATCACACCTTCTCCCGTGATGAGCATTCCAGGTAGTCTTAGAGACTGCATATTCTATATCTAACATTTGGATTTAGTGTTTTTAAAGTCAAATCAACAAATTTTTGTTATCGACGGTTTTAGTTCTTTGGTTTTTTAACTTTTACATATTTATAATTTCAGTCTTTTAACTTTTTAATTCATATAAGACAAAACTTCATAAATGGTCCCTGTGGTTTCAGAAGATATCGAGTATGGTCCCTAACTTTTAAAAACCTCACGCCTAGTCCATGTGGTTTGAAAACTTTTCATAAATAGTCCATCCGTCAACTTTTGGCTGTTAACTACTTAACAGATGAGGGCAAAATGGTCTTTTCCATGATAGGGACCATTTATGAGTAGTTTGCAAACCTTTTATGTTAGACATTTGAAGTTAGGGACCAAAAGTGTTATTATGCTATAGTTAAAGAGGGTTGTTGACTTTCTATCAAGAAAGTTGTTTATCACTCGGTTTGGAAGGTTGTTCGACCGATTCTCCCGCATCCACCTCCCAATCCTGTATCGATCCCAAGCGACGCTGAAACCGCCGGTGAAGGGGAAGATGTTCATGGGTTGTGCGTTTGTTATGCAGTGGTCACTGCCACGCTGGAACCGCCGTTAAAGGGGATCAGATGTGTTCTCGAAGAAGACGGTGGTGACTTAGAGAGAATTCCGGTCTCACCCGAATTGGACTAATCCTCTCATGTGTGAGGGCTCCGACATCTCACCCCCGTAGTTCGCCCCTACAGTTCGAGGGTACCCTAGGGTGAAAGGGCTCCGGCGGCGGCGGCAGGTGGCCAAGGAGAACCCCTTTTTGGTCTGATTTCTTGCTAGAAACAACCCTAAGCTTCTTATTCTCGACAATCTTGCACTTGAGGTATGTGTAATATGATCAGAATTCCCATAATTCCAATTTCGGTCCTTATATTTATTTACATTAATTACGTTTGGTTCCTATAATTTTTAATTTAGAGAATTTGTCTATGTTATTATCAATGTTGTAAAAGTCGGCCTAGGCGGCGCCTAGCACTAGGCGGACGGGTTCTGCCTACGATTAGTGCTAGACGGTCAAGTTAGGCGGATTTGGTCAACAGCGGTCAAAATTGGGTTTAGGCGGGTCTAGGCGGCCAAATTTCCTAAATTTTCAGAAGTTTTCAAAGTTTTTATTATATATATGAATTATTATAATCGGTGGCTAAGTTTTGATTATTGATGATTAAAATTGTCAAAAATATAGTTAATTAGTCTAAACATTCTGATTTTTGATGACTTACATATTTAAACAGCTAGATGTGTCAACTTTTATGCTTATTTATTAATTTTGTAGAGATATATGTAATATTTAAATTTAAAAAAAAAAATTATTACAATTAATACTCCCTCGCCTAGGCGCCCGATTAGTCCTCACCTAAACCGACTAGTCCAAGGCCCCAATCGACCGCCCGCCTACCGCCTAGCGACTTCTACAACCTTGGTTATTATACATAGATGCATTTTTCGCAGCAACAAGCGGGATGCTAACATTGTTAAGATGTGACACTGTTCACAGTGTCACATCACAATTTTACATAAATAGTCCCCAATTTATATAATAGTTATAAAAATGGTCCTCATACATAATTTTACATAAATAATCCTTAATTCATATAATAGTTATAAAAATGGTCCGCATACTTTGTAACAATTTTACATAAATAGTCTCTAATTTATATAATAGTTATAATAATGGTCCTCATACGTACTTTGTAATTTACAAAAACGGTGTCGAAAATATAGATTTGAATAAATCCACCGCAACGTGCGGGGGCATCCCACTAGTTTATAACAATCAGTAATTTTTATTCGGTATTTTATGGTCCGGTGTCATTAAAATTTATAAAAATACCGAGAATTATATCGAATAACGTTACTCTTGCATGGGGTTGTTTATTTTCTGATATCTACTCTTTTAATATATACATGATGACTTGAACTCCAAATCCTTGATATCCATACATTAATTACGTTTTTTCATTCAACAAATTAGTATAAGTATATAACTTGATCATCAAGTTCGATTTAAATTAAGAAACCTTAGATAATTGCAATTATAAATACATTTCCTATTTCATTTTAAATATTAAAATTTGCATGACATATTGCCCGAATATATTCCTATTATTTGTATGTGTAATATCATTTGACTTCTAACGTAATTAGATAACTATAAGCACAAATGAGCTATATAAACAAAACTTAGAACTGCCACTTTGTTGAAATATTACATCCTTTACAAACTTAACAATATCACTACTATAAATATGTTTCTAACTTATTTTGGTTAATGTAGGTAATTGAGGGTTCATTGCAGCATATACATGAAAGCTGAAGGGGCTGATTGTGGATGGCTTGAAGATTTAGGGGGTGCGGCTCGCTTTCTACATACTTGAGGAGATTAAACACGCGGATCCTGCTGGAGGTCCACGGATCGACCCGGTGATATAAGTTGTGGCGTGAAGTGTGCTGTAGCTCATAAGTCACTCGCAAATCTCAGAGCTTCTCTATCTCTTTTGACAGCTTACGTATATTCTTTCTGTGTATACAAAAATTAGGGTTTTTGTTTCTTGTGTTATATTGTTACTGAAACAAAGGTGCAATTGTTAGACACATTATTTCTATAGTAACTTGTTGTTTCTGGTGTGGTATCGATTGGTATTTTCAACTTGGTATCAAAGCCATCGTTGGGCTCTCGATTAAAGCAGTTTCTTCCACCTTTTGTTTTGTTTTTACTCAGATCTGGAGTTGTTAACCTGATCATTGTTGATCTGTGTTGAAAACTCGTTGATCTTCAAGTTCTTATCTACATCTTGTGACTGTCCGATCCTATAGATCTGGACAAAATTTTCGCCTTTTATTTTGTTTTTACTCAGATATGGAGTTGTTAACCTGATCATTTTTTATCTGTGTTGAAAACTTGTTGATCTTCAAGTTCTTATCTACATCTTGTGATTGTCCGATCCTATAGATCTGGACGAAATTTCATCTTCTATCAGGTCTTACAGATCTAAATGTTTGTTGTGTAGATCTGAGACTCTTTTTACTTGGCTAGATTTGAACCTTGTCTTTATAGATCTAAACGAGTTTTTTTAATTTCTATCAGATCTTATAGATCTAAACGTTTTTTGTGTGTGATCTGACGATTATCATCCTTGATACTCGTTAGATTCGTGTTTTACTTGTCTCGGATTGAACGGTACTTTTGTCAGATCTTCTTGATCTTGACGATTTGTAGTATTCTGATTCAACCTTGCCTGAGTATATGGACTGTTTTTCTGAAGTCGACCATTATCACTGTTGATCTTCGTTGGATTCTTCTGTTTTTTCTTTCGATATGAACCTCATCTTGTCAAGACGTTTTATCTTGACTTTTGTAGTTGAGTTGTTTGGTTCGTTGTTCGTTTCCATTGAGAGGCTATTCATTGAGAACCTTGAGTGTTGTGACGAAGTTGGGGTGGAGTGACGAAGGTTGGGCCTGATATCTTCAGGCGTGTGCGTGATTATATGTTGTAATTTGTATCCATAAGAACTCCACTGTAAGTCTTTTTTTTCATTATGTACTTTCTGTTTGGGTAATTCTTGGGAAGCTGCGGCTGTTGATACTCTATAAGTCCTTTTTCCTTCCTTGTCAGTAGCAAGAAACTGAAATCCACTCTGTTGGAGGTTAGTGTTCTTGTCCTATAGGCAGGGGCTTTTTTTCTTAGCATTTAGGGTTGGTTAAGCTGGTTATGAACACCAGTTCTTATGTGCTCTATGTGATTTGCTTGATTATCATTCATTTGTGATTGTTGATTGATACTTTGTTCCTGGTTATGAACACCAGTTCTTATGTGCTCTATGTGATTTGCTTGATTATCATTCATTTGTGATTGTTGGTTGATACTTTGTTCGTGCTTACTTGTTATTAAGTGTGGTAAGGACCTTGACCTGCCCTTCTATTGGTGTGGAATCCTGGTTGCAATCTCAATCTATTAGATTTTTGTCTTGTTTTTCTTGTAAACATGGTCGGACCAGTCATACAAACTAAGTCTGGTAGTAAGGCGCCAAACTCTATTGATTATGATGATCCTTTTTATCTTCATCCTTTTGATAATACTACAACTACTATAATTGGGTTCAAACTAATTGGAACTGAGAACTTTCGCATTTGGAAAAATTCTATGACTAGATCTTTAAAAGGAAGAAATAAACTGGGATTTGCTGAAGGGTCTGTTATAAAACCTTCAGCAGATGACCCAAAATGTTTAAAATGGGAACGGGCAAATGCAGTTGTGTGTTATTGGATACTTGGCTCTCTGTCTGAACCCATCTATGCTAACAATGCATCAACTGAAAATGCTTTTACTGTTTGGACTGAATTATATGATACTTATCACAAGTCTGATGGCTCGGTTATTTTTAATGTTCATCAAAAAATCAATTCTCTTACTCAAAATGGAGAACCCGTTTCTGACTACTATAATAAATTGGATACTCTTTGGAAAGAGTTTGATGGCCTCACAAATCTCCCTGAGTGTACTTGTGAGGCTGCTACTCATTACAATGATCATTCTAAGCTAATTAAACTAATGCAGTTTTTAAATGGTTTAGACAGCTCTTTTAATCAAGTTAAGCGTCACATACTTTTAATGGAACCCCTTCCTAATGTTAGAACTGCTTTTTCAATAATATCTCAAGAAGAGTCTTTTAAAAAAAATGGCTCACTGTCTAATAACACTGTAAAGGTCCAACCTGCTGCATTTAATAGTCGATTCAATGATTCAAAAAATAACAAATTCAAAAATCAGAATCAGAATCTTCAGTGTAAACATTGTGCAGTTAAAGGTCATACAATTGAAAGATGCTATAAACTAATTGGATATCCAAAGGATTTTAAACAGAAAAATAACAATAATAATATAAACTCTCAAACTGGTTTTGGAAAAAAATTCTCTAATAACAGTGCAAATGCTTCTGTTTCCGATCCTCTTTTGTCTGTATCTTCACTTGGCGAAACTCCTGATCAACACTATCTTACTAGTGATCAATATTCAAAACTACTTAGATTACTCAATGATGGTAAGGGGGTTGAAGAGGTACCTGTGAATGCTAATATGACAGGTATAGCTTGCAATTCTGTTGCCAATTTTCAAAAATGGGTTGTTGATTCAGGAGCTAATCAACATATGACTGCTTTTGGATCCAATATTTCTGATACTGTAGATGTTTCTAAGTTGAACTTGAGGGTTGGTCACCCGAATGGTTCATCTGCTAGAATCGACATGATAGAGAAATAGGGAATATTCCTTTAACCAAGTCCCTTACTCTATTTGATGTATTTGTTGTTCCTGACTTTAATGTCAACCTGTTGTCTGTTCATAAAATATGCAAAGATAATAATTGTAATGTTATTTTTAATGAACATAACTGTTTTGTTTAAGATCCACAGTCCAAGGGGACGGTGGAGACTGGTAGTGAAGTTGGGGGACTATATTATATAAACTCTTCCACTTCAGGCATTAGCTCATCTAGAGCTAATTTTTCAAAATGTTTCGTTTCAAAAATTACATGGCACAGTAGGCTTGGTCATCCTGCTGATCAAGCCTTAAATGTGCTTAGACCACATCTAAAACTGAACAATGAATTGCTTCCTCCTTGTGAAACTTGTCATAAGGCAAAGCAAACTATAGAACCGTTTTCGTTAAGTCAATATGTTACAAAAAATGTAGGGGAACTTGTTCATTTAGATGTTTGGGGTCCTTATCGCATGAATACCTTTGATGGTTTTAAGTATTTTCTCACTGTTGTTGATGATTTCTCAAGAGCCACTTGGCTGTATCTTCTAAAATCAAAAGATGAAGTGTTGAAATGCTTTATGGGTTTAAATAGTATTTTAGAAAATCAGTTTGATGTAAAAATAAAGTGTATAAGGTCTAATAATGAGATTGAATTTGTGAATAACAATATGAAAGATTTTTTGGAAACTAAAGGAATCGTGCACCAAACCTCATGTGTTCATACTCCACAACAAAATGGTGTTGTGGAGAGGAAACACAGACATATTCTAAATGTTGCAAGAGCCTTACTTTTTCAGTCTGGTTTACCTCTTAAGTACTGGGGAGAAGCTGTTTTAACATCAGTTTTTTTTAATAAATCGAACCCCTTCCTCTGTACTTAAAGGGAAATCTCCATACGAAGTTGTTTATAAACGTTTTCCTATCCTTGATTTTCTAAGAGTGTTTGGGTGTCTATGCTTTGCTACACGTGTTCATAATAATGATAAGTTTTCTGAAAGAGCTGAAAAATTTGTACAAATTGGTTATTCTGCTGAAAAGAAAGGTTATAAGATTCTTAGTCTTGATTCTGGTGTTGTTTTCTTTTCCAGTGATGTGAAATTTTTATGAAACTATATTCCCATTTAAAATGAGTTCAGACCGACAAGTCATGCCACAGTCTAGGGATCCATTTTCCAATGATGAACCGAAAAATTTTAATCCTACATGTACACGTGTTGACTTAGGAAGTTTAGATGCAACCCGTGAGTCTGATTATATTAATTCAGTCCATCCTTTGGTAGGTACTGATTTTGTCCCTAGTTGTCACCATGAATATGACACGTGGATACCCGCAGACTAGTTCTGTTCTTGGTGTCAATGATGATCAGATTCAGGAAGGAACAAACATTTATATGTGCAACCAGGATGGCAGGGTACAACAAAATCAGTCTGACGTTGGTGTATCAAATCCTTCCGATCTAGCTGAGGAAAACTGTGAAACTAGTACTGCCATGACTCATAGTCAATCACCTAGGTACTCTAGGCCAAGACGAGAGTCAAGGTTGCCTACCCGATTTAATGACTTTATTTTAAATAATAAACAAAAGTACAGTATTGACAAGTGTGTAAATTACTCATTTTTGAATAAAGAAAATTTTTGTTTTGTGTCTAATCTGAATAAAACAAGTGAACCTCGAAATTTCTTTGAAGCATCGTCTGATCCTAATTGGGTGAAGGCAATGAACGAGGAAATGGAAGCTTTATATAGAAATCGTACTTGGGTTGTAACTGATTTACCTCCAAATCGTAAACCGATTGGGTGTAAGTGGGTTTACAAGGTCAAGTATAAATCAAATGGTGAGGTTGATAGGTATAAAGCACGTCTTGTAGCAACGAGTTTTAATCAAAGGGAAGGTATAGACTTTGAAGAAACTTTTTCACCGGTTGCTAAAATGGTAACAGTTAGAATAGTAATAACCATTGCTGTTAATTTTGGTTGGGGTTTATTCCAATTGGATACAAATAATGTCTTCCTCTATGGTAACCTTGATGAGGATGCGTACATGGTTCAACCTCAAGGTTATCATACGAATGGAGATATTCGTGTCTGTAAATTGTTAAAGTCTTTATATGGGCTTAAGCAGGCTCCTAGGAAGTGGAATGGACGGTTGTGTTCTGCCTTATTTGAATTTGGTTTTAAGCAAAGCTTGAATGATTATTCTTTGTTTGTGTATTCAACTGATAAGTGTGTTGTTTTTGACATCCCTAAGTATATATCTTTGTCGAATGCTTGTGTCGTTTTGACCTTAGTGATAATGATGGCGAGCTTTAAAACCAAGAACCTACACGCCCGATAGTTAGGGATATACTCGAAAAGAAAGATTCTTAGTCCAATTTATCGAGATCCAACGCAAGTGAACAATTAGAAAAGATGGCGATGAAGTTCTCAGTTTTTAATTTAAAGTTTAACATATATATGTGTACGCAAAAGAAAATATTGCATAAAGGAAAAAACACGCAAAGATAAGCAACAGGTCAATGATTTAAAATTGTTGATGCTTGAAGTCTCACAATGGACTTATATTAAAACATGGTCATATAAAATCTCCTTCAGTCCTTCGTAACCAAGTTATACCCAATTTATAGTCGTTATAAGATGTTACATTGATAGAAGCTTTGCTATTTGAAAGTTTAATTCAATGTTTGAGATTTAGTTTAAACATATTCGTGTTTATAATTCATTAATCCTAGATGTTATATCGATTTCTTAACACTGAAATTTATTACGCTTGTAAGAAGGAAATATCTATAAATCCTATGGCAAAGTGCCACGCATACAATGTGCGAAACAAATCACGGCAGTGGTTCACCTCTTCAAGATATTTTCCATGGAGGTGAGAATCTCAATGTGGTGGCTCGTGAGTCGTTAAACGATTTTCTGTACATCGAATCATCACCAAGTTGACGCGGACACCCTAAATATGACACTTACGTATCTGTCTTTACTTCTTTAACTTCCATTCACCCCATATAATTCAGTTGCTTTTGTCCCCCAATCCTCAGCGTTCCGATTTCACCCCACAAAACCCCAATCAATTTGGTAACAATTCCAAGTGTTCAAGCATGAAACCTGCTAGATTACTAACCAGCAATCCGTCAAGACCATTCCTTTTCAGAGCACCAAAGTCGGGTTCAAAGGTGAATTGGGTCTACGGCGGTTATCGGCCTCCGGGTGTTAGTTTCCCGGTGGCATGTATGACCACCAGCTCTACACATGATACCCATTTGGCCTCTACGCCGGCGAATATCGGCGACGTTGGTTCTTCCAGCATATATCATTCCTCACAGTCGCCGGGGAAGTCCGACCGCTGGGAGGCGATTATAGAGAAGGTCGTCTTCTATTTACTTATGCTAGAACTTTTTGAAACAAATGCACGTATTGAACACATGGTTCTATCCTATACACTTATCCGATGATGTATTGACGATTAAATCTTGTTGTAGGTTATTTACAATTGCCGGTTCTTGACCCTTTTAGCAGTTTCGGGATCTTTAATTGGATCATTGCTATGTTTCATAAAGGTATTCCACTTCACTCTCTTCCACCATTAGAGATATATTGCTTAACTTCTTTTTCTCCAAGTAAATTTCTTTTAGGATCATAATCTATATAGGGTTTATTTGATTTGATTTAGGGGAAAATAAGTTTCTGTAATGATTGCCCACTATGCTATCCATCCAGGGTTGTGCATATGTTGTATCGTCATTTCAAGAATACTTTGTGAATCATGGGAAAGGGATCTTCATGCTGGTGGATGCCATTGGTAAAATCCCATTTTTATTTATTTAAAAGATTAGTTCTAAATGAAAAGAGGTAATTATAGATTTTGACATTATATTTACTTGTTTTTTCATTTACCAGATGTGTACCTTCTGGGAACAGTGATGTTGGTTTTTGGTATGGGTCTCTATGAGCTTTTTATAAGCAATCTCGCACAGTCAACATCAGAGGACACGCCTACACACAGATCTAATCTCTTCGGCTTGTTTGTTCTAAAGGTTGGTATTTAACAGTTATTAGACGGGAAATATCCAAAAAAGTCCCAATATTTTAGGCTAATTTATGAAAAAGTCTCAAATTAATTTTTATTTACAAAAAAGGACAGAAAACTGGCTAATGTTTTCAAATTAGCCATTTTTAACCTTTTCAGCAGGTAACTACATGTTTTATATTCAATAAAATTCTAATATTTTGGCTCAATTTACGGAAAAGTCCCAACATGTTTTATTTTCAATAAAGTCCTAATATTTTGGCCCAATTTACAGAAAAATCCGGACATTTTACTCAGTTTACTTGAAAAAAATTACGTATTTTTACATGTATTTACATCTTTAATAACGTATTTATGCGTTTGAAAACATATGTTTACATATTTATATGTGTATTTATTTAAAATACGTAAAAATACATACAAATAAGCAATATAATAACTTCATAATTACCTAACAATATGCAATCCAAACGAAATTTATAGCAACTATTATTGGATATCGTTTTTGAAACCACGAAATCATTGCTATTAAAACCTAAATTAAACAAGAAATTTTAATCATATATTTCCGTGCAATTCAATTTTGTTCAGTCATTTTTCAATCTGTCTAATCATTGTAAGCAAACTTATCGAAATCCATACCCGTCATTTGGAATATATACATGAATAAAACGTATTTTTTACGTATTTATACGGTTAATAAAAGGTATTTATACATGCGTTTTTACTTTTTTCGTATTTTTGACATATTTTTTTAATTATTTCTACGTTATTAAAGACGCATTTTTAAGTTTTTTTATGTTATTAAATACGTTATTTTAAAGTATTTTTTTATAAATACGTAAAAATACATTTTATAAATATGTTATTAAAAACGTAAATATATGTAAAAATACGTAATCTTTTCCAAGTAAACTGAGCTAAAATTTTTGGACATTTCCATAAACTGGATCAAAATATTAGGACTTTATTGGCGATAAAACAAGTTGGGACTTTTCCATAAACTATGCCAAAATATTGGGACTTTATTGAAGATAAAACATGTAGATTT
Source organism: Cichorium intybus (assembly GCA_023525715.1). Taxonomy (NCBI): domain Eukaryota; kingdom Viridiplantae; phylum Streptophyta; class Magnoliopsida; order Asterales; family Asteraceae; genus Cichorium; species Cichorium intybus. The sequence goes on along the minus strand of JAKNSD010000037.1, from coordinate 1,161,319 downwards.
TCCACGTGGCAATGTAACCTGCTGAAAAGGTTAAAATGGGCTAATTTGAATACATTAGCCGGTTTTCTGTCCTTTTTTGTAAATAAAAATTAATTTGGGACTTTTTCATAAACCGAGCCAAAATATTGGGACTTTATTGGAGATTTCCCGTTATTAGACAGTTGTATTTGACTGAAATTCTACTTATTTAAATGTTTTCAGGAAAGGCCGAAATGGTTGGAAATAAAATCAGTTAATGCACTCAAAACGAAACTAGGCCATGTCATAGTGATGCTTCTGCTAATCGGGTTGTTTGAAAAGAGTAAAAAAGCAGCCATACAAACCCCGACAGATTTACTATGTTTCTCAGGCTGTGTGCTTTTGTCTTCTTGTTGCTTGTATTTGCTGTCAAAGCTTCACTAGAGAGAAAAGAGGTTTCTTTGGTGCCTAATCGTTTTATGTAACAACAACGATGTATAGTTGATCCTGAGATACATATAATGTAATACAAAAAAATGTTTTAAGTATATATAATGGCCCTATAATGGTCAGTCCTCCAGTGTTATGTCCAAAATAACATGAGATTTGAAGTTAAATGACGTCAATTTATTTGTGATTGTGTTTATTGGTCAATAGGCCTAAAATATAATTAAAGTGCTTGGTTTTGATACTTAGTTTACGATTGTAAAATGTTTTATATCCAACAATACTTTAGAATATTTATATTAGTAGTACAAATATACAAAAGAACACGAAAAGACACAATTTTTTTAGTAAAATAGTAACTGAACCAGGGAGCCGGCCTATTTGTGTTTGGGCTTGTTTGAGACCTAAAAATGATATGGGCCTAACTGGTTTTATTTGGGTTTTTGAAAATCTGAGGACCAAAATAGAAGCCTCATTATGGATTTATGGACCAGGGCTTTTGAGATTATAGTCTAGGCTTTTAAGCGATTGTTTCTTTTCTTTTTTCTAGTCAAATCTTTTATAATAACTAACTAATGATTTCTGTCTGAATAAAGGATTGAATATATAGAGTTTTTTTTTTTTTTTTTTTTTTTTTTTAAATATTAAACTTTCTGAATGAGAAGAGATGGTTATTTCACGTTAAAAAAAAAAAAACCACAACTTTCACAATATTTATCAATTTTTATGCGAGAGAAGTCGATAAGAAAAATTGTTGTGTAGATTAAATGATTATCTCATTAAGCCCGTTAAGTAAAAAAGAAATAACTCTTAGATTGGTCAGTGGTTATATACATAGCACCTTTAGGTATATCATAATTCATAAGCTCAGTGTAGGCTTATAGCCGTTTCAGTACAGGCTGTACAGCAAAACCAATAAACGGTTATTGAGATGGCTAACAAAAACATCATCATATCTTTCTGTAATATGACTTCCAATAAAAAAAACTAACTGTTACCATTAAACATCATGAGAATTACACGTTAAAATGTACAAAATCTCCGTTTCAGAATGTAAAATGGAAACTTTATAATATTTGATGAACATTCAATAATTTATCAAAAAAACCTTTTAGTGTAACTAAAGGAGGATGTTATTGGTTATTGACTTGTTTAATGTAAAGCTTATTATTCTACGGCAGGTCTAATCAAACGCTTGTTGGTTCTCCTTATATGGAATCAGTCCAAAAGGGGAAATATACTAGGATTCCTAGCAGCTTTTCTTTTTCAATTTTATAGTACCACACCTTTCTCGACTTTTAGATATTCTTTGTTACAACATCAATTTTATTTCTAAAACTTTGACCACAACTATATATTGCCACAACTATATATTTTAAACAATTAAACATGAACCACCAACCTAATGAACTTAGGTTATTAGACGTACTCATCACACGTTCCCATCCCTTCAATATTCTACATCAACGCCACATTGGTATCTTCATGTTTCTTTCCTTTTAAAGGAACACCTTTCCACACCACATACCAATTTTTTATTTTTTTAAAATTTAACTATTTGAAATATATCACTTTCATTGAAAATTAAATTGAGCTACATTACATAAACCAAGGTTAAATAAAACATAACACTTTGATTTGCCTAATGAAAAAGAATCCGTGTCCACTTTGGCGAACTCCTCAGAGTATTCCAAGTTTCGATTTGACTAAACGGCACCCCGTTGTTTGTAGGACGGTATTCCTCAAGAGTTATATTGAATATATCATCTTCGCTTTCCCCATTTTTCCGATTTGTTGATGAGTTGTTGAATATGTTGTTAACTTTGGACACTTTCGCGTTCAAACTCCTCCACTTGTTATGAAGTTGGTGTTACGTCTTTTATATATATATATATATATATATATATATATATATATATATATATATATATATATATATATATATATATATATATATATATATATATATATATATATATATATATATATATATATATATATATATATATATATATATATATATATATATATAAATATATATATATATATATATATATATATATATATATATATATATATATATATACATATATATATATATATAGGAATATGTTCAAATGAGAACCATTAAAAGATTGAGAACTAAAACAACTAATCTAAGCCACATATTATTTTGATCCAAGGGTTGTGGGGTTTGATCGTCTACAACGCGTTCACACTATTTAACCTTCATATATATACAATCCTCCGATGAATTGCGTCAAGGGCCGAGATTGGTTTTCATTTGAACCATTCCCTATATATATATATATATATATATATATATATATATATATATATATATATATATATATATATATATATATATATATATACACACACACACACATAAACATACATACATTCAAGGAATATCGTGGCTAGGCTCAAATTCTGTTCAAAATCAAGAACAATGAATTTGGAGTGAAAATTCGAGTTTCATAAGGATCAAGTTTGAATGGCTAGGACACACAACCAAACTCTAAAAAAGCATAAATTCGAACGGGCCTAAAAAGACCCATGGGCTAAACATGGTCAAAAACAAAATCCGAAAATTACAAAAAAAAACATAAAAGTGTCAATAGCTCCATCCAAAAAGCGTTCTCTAGACTCAAAATGGGCAATGCCCTTTGGGTCCGTAGGACGTTGTTCTCCTCGCTCCAAGATTCGATTTGGTTGGTAGCAGGCCGAAAATGGAGCCTTGTAACCAAAGTTATGGTCATTTCCGTGAAGTCCTTTTCGTCACACGATCCCGGGCCTCTAGAAACATAAGGGTCTGATCCTCCACGATAGAGCCTGCATCAGTTTGTGTATGTGTATGTATGTAGAGTTCGTATGTTTATTTTTATAATGGTAAAACCTCTTGTTATTCTTGAGTTCTTTTTTACTCTGACAAAAATGATATTATTGTTGGATTAGGTGTCTAAGCCATGACTTTATATTTATATTTATCTTGTTAATTGAAGCAAAGTCCATTTGGGTTGCCCTCATAGCTGGAGGTTAGGATAGAGTTCAGTAGAGTAAAATGTTGATTTATTAATTGTTTAATAAATCAATAGAATTAATTAAATGGTTTATTAATATATTTAAGTGTTAATATATTAATTAGAAACTATAATAATTAATTAAGATTTAATCTAGAATTAATTGGATTTAATTCAGTGATTAAATTAATTAATTAAAAGTGCAGGGACTGGTTTGTATTTATTTAATAGTTAAATAAATAACTGGCCAGTGGACAGGGGCCAAAGTTGGCGCCAATATGGAGGGAACTCCATAGTTGGCGAAAACCCTATTAGGGTTTAGAAAAGGTTTGGTCCATTTAGTCAGCAGGCTTGCCTATTTGGAGGCTCCTTAGGGTTTCAGCTGTAACCCTTGGAGGCTATAAAAAGAGGCACCTGGCACCCTCATTCTCTGCGCCACTTTCACCAAGATTACTCTGCTGGACTGTCTTCTCCATTGCTTTAGGTGTGACTTGCATTTGAGGCAGGACACTTGTGCTGCTAGCTTCAAGAACGAGATTCAAAGGTTGGTAATTCTTGTTTTAAACTTTAGAAATTATTGTTGGCCTTTAGATATTAGTTTATTATCTTCATAGAAGAAAACATAGATCTTTCTAGGGTTGCATGTGAACCATAGGAAATTTTGTGTTCATTGTTTGCTAGAAAAACCCTTCAATTATATTGTTCTCTAATGTCTCAAATATTTGTTAATGTATTTTATACGACTAATTAAATAAAAGCCAATACATATTGAGTTTTTTCCGGATTAAATTTTGACTTTTCTTTCTTAAAGAAAAAGACGTTGTATGTTTTTCATTTTTCAATTTGACTATTTTATCAAGTTTGCTAGTAATCTTTTGGTTATAGACAACTTTTTTCGAAAAAAACACTTAACTTTGTTTTCTCAGAAAACATTCACATTTAACAACATTTTTTTTTCCAGATAAATTCTCAATTTGACAGGTTTTATTTGGAATCTCATTTCAGCTTTTATGTTTACCTTATTTGAGACAACTTTTTCAGTTTGACTCATGATTCTCATGTTTTTCTTGTTGTTGCTGTTTATGGTGTTTTTGATAAATTTTAACATTAAAATCTGAAGGAAATATTTAACTTTTTTAAATCAAAGAGAAAGATGTCATTCTCGGTTCTTGTTTGGCAAAATGAATACAAAATTTTATTTACAGTATGCTCGAATATTGTAGCAAGTAAAGAACATCTGCCTAGTATGGCTTGGCAATTTTTCTAACAGGAAAAGCATAAAAGATTTTATTTGATTCCAAACATAGATGATTTCCGGAAGCTGTCTTTCTGTTTGATTCTTAAAATAATCTAACATTCCAAGGCAACCTAAGCCTTGTTTCTTTTTTATTCTTATTAAGTCCAGAATTGATAATGTGTACAAAATGGATAATGATATCTGAATTGATAAAGTGTTGTTGATATAAATAATATTTCTTTTTTGAACTGAATACACTGTCTTATTTTGAATAAATGACTAATTTACCTTCTTATTAAAAATTGACAAATAACACATTATCATTTATTTAATAAACGTTATAAATTAAAATTGTATATTATCGCATTAATTTTTTTAAATAACTTAATAATCTAAAATATCACATGATTAGTAAATTAAATTAAACATAGCTTTAACATAAGTCTAAATAATCAAACCAATTAGTATATTTAAATTTTTTTTTTGTATTAAAACAATGTTTTACAAAAATATCATAAATAAATACAATGATTATCATAATTAAAAAAAAAAGTTGTCGTAACTTTTACGTGAGAAGTCATTTAGCATTAATTCATTTTCATATCTAGTTTTTTTATTGTTCCCATATTATAGATTTAAAAATAAATAAATAATTTCCTTATTTAGGAGGGAAATTGAATTTCTTAATTTACCAAAAGTGAGGGTAATATTTTGTTAACATTAAGTAAGAAATGAACACCTATATATAACTAAACTCATTAAGTTTGTTATAGATTAAGTCTATTAAGTAAAAAAAATAGCATCATAGAGTGTTGTAATTCAGCTGCTATAATTAAATATTCCATTCAAATTCTAATGTTAAAAACCATTAAGAACACTATAAATCGCAACAAAGAAGAACATAAGAACTATTAGCCAAAACAAAAAAGTTGGTTCAAACGGAAAAAATGAGTTTCGAAGGAATATAATGACATTATTATTGATTCAGTCACTTCTAAGTTTGAAATATTTTTAATGAGTAAAACATGAAAGCTTTTTCAAAAATTCATCAAATGTGAGGTTTTTTTTTTTCGAAAAAGATTGTTAAAATGTGGGGTTTCGCAAATAAAGTTGTTTGAAAACCGATAAACCTAATAAAAATGTTAAATCGAAAAAAAATAGAAAAATGAAAGATAAAAAGGATAAGGTTTAATCTATAAAAAACTAAATATATAGAGTTTTTTTATACAATTAACCCTATTTTAAAACAATTTCAAAAATGATATTATATTAGGCTCAAATGTGTTTCGACTTTAATACGAATATAATGCAAATACTATTTATTCAACAAGATACTGAAGCAGGGAAACAATAGATTGCTTCACAATCATGATTGCAACATATAAATATAAATAGTTACATCTTAATATATAAACTTTAAATAGTACTCGAGCTTTGAGACACTTTAATCATAATGAATATTTTGATATTTGTAACAGTGTGACTGAGAATCGAAAGCATACAGATTAGGGAAAGAACAAATGCTTCAAAATAATAATAGAAAATTGTGGTGAGACGCTTTATAGCATATATAAGTAATAGCATATATGATTGAATGAGTCTCAAAGTTAATATTGTATACTCTATTTTAATAGCTTTGGCATCATCTCTACCAAGCTAAGGAGTGATCCACCATGAGGTTGGTGAGTCTCTATATGCTTATTTTACTTGTGTCATATGATATATGTTTGATACAAGCATCAAGAGGGCCAAAGATCCTTGCTCCACCCATGTCTAAGCCTCCATCTTTACATGTGCTAAAGATCAATCGTTACAAAATGTATGAGAAGAAAGCTTTAAGGCCAACGTGTCCAGGACCAAGCCCGGGTGTTGGTCACGGTGACCCACCAGGATGCTAGCTTCATTCACATACACATCATTGATGATGTTCAACTCGATCAAACTTTTTTCTTTTTGAGAATGTACTTGAAGCAAAGTGAACAAAAAGATGATAGTATCTGTGTAATATTTTCTTATATCGTCGCTGATTGAATTTGGGGGTTTGATTTCCATGTAATGAAAACGCATTTATTTGGAGAGTTTCGCATTATAATGAATGATCACATTGTTAGTGTATGGGTTAGGGCTTCGGCCCAATGTGTTAGTGTTTGGGTTAGGGTTTCGGCCCAATGTCGTTTAGGGTTTTGCTATATATATTCTTATGTAACCTCTCTTATGAATCAATGAGAATATTAGCCTTTTCTATATTCCAACATGGTATCAGAGCCGGTGTCCTGCACCCCTGTAACCTCATCGAGCCTACGTCTCTGAGGGGGAGTGTTAGTGTATCCCACATTGGTGCGACACGGTCCTATAAGTTTGTATATATGTTTGAGTCTCCCCTCTCTCCACAAGGGCTCTTTTGGAGAGACACTCTTGGGCTCCACATATATTTACATCCGGCGACATTCTTCGTCGGAGGTGCCTTGTTTCTTTGCATTTCAGTTTTTCTTTCTTCACTTTAAAATAACCCACGACAACCCAAACACATTCATTTTATCGAGACTTGAGTTTGCACTTCTTCCTTCAGCCGTCATCTTCTCCGGCGGCTCATCTCCGCCGCCTCTGCACCACCGCCAACCTCTCTTCTGTCGCTAGAACTCAAGCAACCTCCGCCGCCTCCTTCTCCGGCATCTTCTTCTCCTTCTCCGACTGTCTTCTCCGTTCGCCCGCTCCTCCCCAGCGAACACCACCACCGTCCTCTACCTGCTGTTGCCTCTTCTTCCTTCTCCTTCCCTCCTGCTCCCGTTCGCGACCTGCAACCGGTTTCCGTTCGTGATCCGCCTAGCCGCCGGTTCTGCACCTTCCGTCAACCGCCGCCGCTGTTCTTGTTTCCCTCCTCCAACTGTCACCGACTCTGTGCTCCTGCTAGCCTCCGGTGCAAAACCCACCACTCCCCTCTGCCGATCTGCTCACGCCGAGTCTACCTGTTTTTTTCCGGCGCCGACTTCGCCGGAGCCCCCTATCTCGCCGGAACCCTAGCTACTTCCGGCGCACTTTTTCTCCATCGGATGGTCAAGGAATTCAGCAGATATTTTTTCCTCCTTTTTTTTTCTCAACAAATCCGACCTAGTGGAACATCTTTATTATTTTTTGTTCTCATTTTGTTTTGTTTTATTTTTTTTCCAGTTTCATCGTCCCTCCCGATAAAACTGCGGGGGGATGTTAGTGTATGGGTTAGGGCTTCGGCCCAATGTGTTAGTGTTTGGGTTAGGGTTTCGGCCCAATGTCGTTTAGGGTTTTGCTATATATATTCTTATGTAACCTCTCTTATGAATCAATGAGAATATTAGCCTTTTCTATATTCCAACACACATTATGTTTTTTTTTTTTTTTTTTTTTTTTTTTGTTTGTGAAGACACTTATATTTGTCCAATTTTATTACTTTGAACAATTTTTAACTAGAATATTAGAGTTTTAAAAGTGTTCTGACCTTGTATTTTTAACCATATATATGACATTTAGTTTTTAAACGATTTTAAACTTTCAAATATACAATAGAAATAATAGCGTAGTGCACTACAACAAAAAAACACTTTCACAAACGAATTCTAGCGACGGCAAAAGACCGTCCTTAAATGACGGATCGATGATGTATCTGATCATAAAAGTTAAAGCATCTCCAATGATCGATATCAAAGCATAAAAGATATTATTTTTGTTAGATCAATTTTTCACTAACTTTATTTGTTAATTTTTTTTATCACAAACCTACTCTAATGATTAACCTTTTTGTTTTTTCTATAAATTAACTACTTTTTCATTTATCTATCTTAAATATTTTATAAAGTTGGGAAAATGACTTATAAGGGTAATTATGTTTCAAAACTGTTCAAAAAACACCATCCAAGTAAGGTCATTGTACAAAAAACACCATCGAACTACATGTTTTGTTCAAATTTTACCCGATGGTAACCGGCTCTTGCAGGTTAAAGGATGACTTGGCCGGTCACCAAGTATTAGGCCAAGTCATCATTTAACCTGCAAGAGCTGGTTACCATCGGGTAAAATTTGAACAAAACATATAGTTCGATGATGTTTTTTGTACAAAGGCCTTACTTGGATGGCGTTTTTTGAATACACCAAACTTGGATGATGTTTTTTGAACAGTTTTGAAACATAATTACCCTTATAAGTCATTTTCCCTATAAAGTTTCATTGTATAAGTTATCACTTATTTCAATCCTATCATATTGTTCGAATAAAACATTGCTTGACATTAATATATATTATATATATATATATATATATATATATATATATATATATATATATATATATATATATATATATATATATATATATATATATATATATATATATATATATATATATATATATATATATATATATATATTATGATGTGCGTTTTTTTATAGAGAATGTTTTTTTAGACATACAATGTATGTTGTTATAGACATAATCACTGTGATTTTAGGCACCTCCTCCTATTGAAGGCACAAAATTTTTTCCTATTAAAAAATATTTTTAATTTAAATTTAATATTAATTTTATATAAAAAAAATTATTTGTTGGGGGCATGTCCCCCATTCCTAACACACTGGTCTGTCACTAGACATAATGTTACAAACATAGGAAATTTAAAAGAAAAAAAAACTATATCGGATATTTTTTTCAAAAGATATAAAAAGTAATAAAATTTTCATATATGTTACAAAAATAAAAAAACCGACAAATAATCACGTGACCACAAACTTTTGTAATATTTGATATTTCTTTTATTTAGTTTATTGATAATTACATTTAAACTGTAAGCTTTTATTTTTGTAAAATACATTCATTTTATTTTATATAATTAATTAAATAAATTAACAAATAAAATAATAATAATAATGCAATATCTAAGTATAACTAAGGTATAAAACAATGTTACTGCATTTGAAGATCAAAATACATTAGACGGCTAAAAGTTAAGAAAAAATGACTAAAATAGCCTAATTCCATAAAGATTTTTCTCAAAACAGCCAAAATTTAGGGGTATACCTCAAAATAGCCAAGGAAAACACAGTTGGCAGCCATGGGCTGCGTTTTCCTCTCACCAACTGCGTTTTCCTCCCTCCCAAACACCAACTGCGTTTTCCTCCATCCCCCTGCGTTTTCCTCCCTTCCAGCTGCGTTTTCCTCCTTGAGTTTTTGAGTTTTTGCGTTTTCCTCCCTCCCAGCTGCGTTTTCCTCCTTATGTTCTTGAGGTTCTTGGTGGTTCATGGGTTTAGTTTAAATTTTTGTCCAACTTTGAACACTCGTCATTTATTCATACGAAATCGGATTGAGTTGAAATTTTTTTTAACGTGAAGTGTATCAGTAGATGTGTTCACAAACATGATTAACAAAAATTTATGATGTCGGAAAGTGTTACGGGATCGAAAAATTTGACATTTTTTTCCCCGATTTATATATCTGGGCTGATGGGCCGGTAGCCAACGAAAACGCAGCCCGTCTAGAGGAAAACGTAGCCCAGTGAGCCTGTTAAGAGGAAAACGCAGCCCAAGAGAGGAAAACGCAGCCCATGGCTGCCAACTGTGTTTTCCTTGGCTATTTTGAGGTATGCCCTTAAATTTTGGCTGTTTTGAGGAAAACCCTTATGGGATTAGGCTATTTTAGTCATTTTCTCAAAAGTTAATGATTACTGAGTGATTGTCATTATGAAACTATAAACGTCGGAAGAAGTGAAAGTTTTAATGTTAAAACTTACCTCATCTTTAATCTCTAAGGGTTCACGGAGTAAGGAGCGGGTTCGATGTGGGCTCGATGGAAAATGGGTGCGGTACCGCTGCCCCTCCATCTTCGGTTTCGACGGGTTCGACGGGTCCCGATGAACCCATCCAATTTAATAAAAAAAATTTAATCTCTCAAAAATTACCCTGCCCTCATCCCTATAAATATCACCTCTCCACTCCTTCACAAATCACACCTTCACCCTTCTTTCTTACTCTCATTTTCTCTCAAACACCCTTTGCCCTCTATTTTATAAAACTTTTTTTTTATAAAATGGATTCAAATCGTGGTAAATCCAAACGCCGCGGCTCCTCACAAAGCAGGAGCTGTGAAGTTCCCCCAACCCCATCCCCACACATTTACAGTTACACACAATACCCCAACCAATTCCAACAAAAATTTTCACAATACCCCAACTAATTCCAACAATACCAAACTCAGTTTCCACAATACCCCAACCAATTCCAACAATGCTATGTCCCGGACACTTCTCACTTCCGTACCCAAGAAGAGTCCAGTGATGAAACCATTCCACCCTCGGATAACGAGGAGGAGCAAGAGGAGGAGCAAGAGGAGGAGCACCAAGATGGGCAAGAGGAGGAGCAACATGCAGATTGTTGGATTAGGTGTCTAAGCCATGACTAATAATTTGTATTTACCTAATTAATAGAAGCAAAGTCCATTTGGGTTGCCCTCATAGCTGGAGGTTTGGTAGAAAGTTCGGTAGAGAGAGAGGTTGGTTTATTATGGGATTAATAAATCAATAGAAATAAAAGATATGGTTTGTTAATATATTAAAGTAATAATATATTAATTAGAAACTATATTGATTGATTAATAATTAATTAGAAATTAATTGGATTAATTTCTGTGGCATTAATTAGATTAATCAGGAGGTCGTGGATTAAAGTCGTACAAATTCAATAGTTGAATTGCGGCGCGCGGCGCGCCAATGTAAAGGCCGCGACGCGCGTACATATTCGTACGAATTCAATAGTTGAATTGCGGCGCGCGACGCGCAAACGATCTGGCCGCGGCGCGCGTACAGATAATCCGGAAAATGGGCTGCGGCTAGGGTTTTTAGCTTTACCCTTTGGTTCCCTATAAATAGGGAGCCCTAGACCTCATTATCAGTTGCTCAATTCTTTTATTCTCTCTGGAATTTTCGTGACCTTCCTCAGGCTCCCTGGGTGTGATCTCATTTGAGGCAGGACACTTGTGCTGCTTAGCTTCAAGATTAAAACTAAATGTTAGTTTTTCTGATTTATTCTTTTAGTTAATTTTTATTTGGCCTTTAGAAATTAGTTACATGTTCAAAGTAAGAAAACATAGATCTTTTCTAGGTTGCATGTGAACTTAGGTTATTTAGTTCATGGTTGCGTAAAACCTTTCAGTGGTATCAGAGCAATGGTTGTTTTCTTATTGAATTGCTGTAATAGTTTTCCTAAAATTTAGGGTTTATTGTTTATAAACTCTTTTGGGCCTGATTTCGATTTTTGGGGTTTAGGGTTTTTGAAACCCTAGCCCCCCCCCCCCTTCTTTTTCGATTTTTCTAGTTAGGGTTTTAGGAGGTTTTCTATTTTTGATAACTTTAATTGGTTAATTAAATGGATAACCTTAAACCCAGTTTGTTTGAATTCGATAATTAGGGGTTTAAGATAGGTTTAAATTGATTTGATTAATTTGGAAAAACCTATCTACATTTGAATTAATTTAATTAATTGTTTAATTAAAAGATAATTCAAGAGATTTAATTTAATTTTGATTTAATGGTTAAATTTCGAAAATTAAAGGATAAATCCTAAAATATTTTAAAAGGTTTAAAATATCTAGATTTAATTATTTTAATTAATAATTTAATTAAAAGATAAATTAAATCAAAATTAAAGGTTTAATTTAATTTGAAATTTAATAGTTAAATTTCAGGAAATTAAAAGATAAACCGGGAATATTTTAAAAGATTTAAAATACATCTTATATATATTATTAAAGGTTAATACTATATGTATAAGATAAATTGGTTAGTCAAATCATTAGTAGGCCTCATTCACGAAGCTGGTCTATAAAGTGGGTATAAGGAGACTGCCTATAAAATGGCGGTCTAATGGGTGTTCACTCTCACCCACCGCTCGCCTGATCAGTGGAGGGTCGTTAGCCGAACAATTTTGATAGGACCGCTTAATCATTAAAAGTATAATGATCAAAGTACTAGAACCCGTACAAGAATTCCCAATCTAGTTACTTTAAAAAAAATGTGAATTTGATGCTAACCCATGAAATTGCACATTGCACTTTATGAAATGTTGGTGGAGCGTGTGTGGGTTACCGGCACACCAATGGGGGTTCATAAAGAGTGACAATGGGTTTCTCGGGTGTTATCATTGTTGATGGAGCGTGTGTGGTTAACCGGCACATCAATTTGAGATGATAATGGACCCCGAGAGTACCAAGCTAATTTGCATGGTTATTCACACCCGGTTTGTGATCCTCGGCATCCCAGTCACAAACGGTGGGGCATATCCGAGATTAAACATGCCATTGAACAGTTCAATGAATCTCACAGATCTAGGAATTTCATAAGACTGAAATTGATAAAAGTTATCTACCTTAATGACCACTGTGTTGTGACTACGGCATCCCTCTTCACAGCATAGTTGGGGTATTTTGGATCCTAGCCTTGTTAAATAATATATATTGGGTAATTATTTAAAAGGATTAATTAAACGAATAAATTCAAATTTTATATATGTTTGAAGAAAATGTCATTCTCCTCCTTCTCCTCCTTCACCCATTTCTGAGAGCTTCAGAAAGCACCTGTTTAGTATGGTAAGGCTGACTGGCCTGAACTATGTGATATGGTTTTACAATTAGAGAATAGTTCTTAGTTTTGCTGGCGAACCATATCCGACTGAGTGTCCGCTCCCAAACATGGCATCACACAACAGCTTGTGATGAGCATGACTCCTTGACTATTGAGTCCAAGGAAGTTCGTTGCCTTATGCTATTGATCATTAACCCCGAGTTCCGCAGGGATTTAAAATTCTTGGGGTCTGATAAGTTAGCACAGCTAGTTCAGGAAAGGTTCCGTGAACTGGTTGAATAAAGGGAACAAACTAGGATCTTCAAAGAGCTTGAAGTTGCAAGCTAGAAGGAAGTAGCACCAGTTTGCGTGTTCCCGAGATTGAGGGATACATAAGCGAACAGTATAAAACTGGTTTCCCTTTGGGATCGGGAGTTAAGCATTAGCTCAACTCGCTGATCTGTTCATCCAGATGAACAGAAAGGGTAACCGGATAAGACAATCGTGGAAGTCCATTCAATGTCGACTCTGTATGAATCGTTCATGGAGAAGCATAGTTCCATTAATTCAGCTGCTTCAGGATTGAGTCCAGTATTAAGGTGCATCAAGAAATGATCCAGAACGTCTGGACCGATTGTTCGATGTTTCAAACTGGGAATCCATAAGGTGGGACACAGTCACAGAAAGATTGGAAAAATGCTCTAAAGCCAAACCATTTGGTAAACTCATAAATATCTTAGAATTCAGAATACCTGATCCTCATTTCCTTGATACAGGATGTGTTTTCTCACATTTGCTTTGTATGCACGGACTCTGTAGGATGCAGGATGTTGTCGCACAGGAGCATATTCAGATTGGATATGGAGCTCGTGCATTTTTGGGAGTTAAGCTAGATATTTGTTCTTGTTATTGGTTTATAGATACATTTAACATAGATTCGCATTGTACATTGTTCTGAGGATAATTTTGGTTTAATGAAATATATTTTTTAAAATGGTTGTTTTAATTGTCCTCGAAATGTTGTGTGAATGTGTTGATGACGTAAATGGTAATAACTTGAATGTTGATACATCCAATGGGATTGGATTTGTAAATTGTGTTCTTTATGATTGTTAAAGTGAATTTTATGAGAATCACTTCAACCAAAGGTCCAGTTGGACAGGACTTTGGAATCATTTGACTTAGAGTCACATGATGAATTGAGTGCTTAATAAAATTAATTGTGGCAAGAAAGGAATCGCCCAAAGATCCAATAGATAGGATTTTGGAATCAGTTGACTTGGAGTCAGGTGATGATTGCATGTCTTGAACAATATTAACAAAGTCATAAATTTACATGGAGATGTAAAGGTATTAAGATTTTGAGCGACAAACACATAAGTTACTGTGTATTGCTCGAATCTTCGAACAGAACACGATTAGTTATGCTTCAAAATATTTGCCAAATAGTTTGACAAATATGGCTTCGCTTATCGGAATAAGCGATTGATTGGAACCTTGAAGTGTTCAAGGATTTCAAAGGAAGTATAAGATCAACAGAACCTGAATGACTACATAGACTGAGAAAATGTTTCACAGTTTATCCCCTTCCAAGAACACTAATGGTTATAATGTGTCTTAGGGAAGATGATGGAGCATTGATCGAAATGGTTTTGATCCTCGGTGTATAAGATACACTGGATACATTTCCGACTAATATTTCAATGAATTGAATATTCAACCAGTCAGACCGCAGAAGCCATATTCCGACCACATCTTAGACTAAGTAGGTTATGTTGACACTGTCTGAAATGTAAAGCTGGGATTATCCCACTAGTACATAGAAAGTCCAGGGTCATGTAGCATTCGTCTGAATCTCATGACTAGCCTGAAACTGATCGGCAATGTCGTTTCATTGGCCACTCCGGTTATCCTTTGAAAGAAGAGTACTTTTAGAAAGAACTCAAGTTCTAAGGAAACAGTGGGAGTAAGAATAATTCTGAATGAGTTCAGGGATTAGCCAAGTGAAAGAACCTTTAGTCACCACCGGGACTTGACCAGGAATTAGATTCCTGTTAAACCTGACATACCCTCTCTTCGTTTGACCAGTAGTTATTGTCACTGTCATAAGGAGTTATGATTTGGGTGATATACCGGGTAGTGGTAAAACACTAAAGATGGTACGGATAAGTAATCCGACTGCTGGAAGCATTGGTGAGCCCAGTCACTGCCAAATAAGAGAACCTTACCGCGAGACACAGTCTATGTGACAGTTTGATTGATCTTTACAACTGATCTAGGAACCAGTGGGAGTAATTGAATCATCAAAAGAAGGGAACATAGAAATGTACTTACAGAACATCTGGTTGAATGAGTCATCACTTGGAGTCAAGCAACTGATTCTGAGAGAAGCACTCTCAATAGAAGATGTAATCCGAGAGGATTCTGCGTGGCATAGTATGAGTCGTTAGTGGAGCGTGTGTGGTTTACCGGCACACTAATAGGGACTCACATAGAGCATGCCATTACAAAAGGTACACGGCCCCGGGATTCGTCCCATGGGCATCTCGCAAGAAAGGATATTCAGATTCTCAAAATAGGCCAAAAGGTTTGGATTTTGTGAATAGCCTGAAAGATTTCCTTTAATATGTCGGAAAGGTTTGGATTTCGGTTTCGCAAAATGTGCCATAAATTCTGGATTTTGTGAATAGTCTGAAAGAGTCATATAACGGTGTCAAAGCCAGTGGGAGTATCGTTGTTATCTGATATCATTGTATGTGGGTTACATACTGGTTCTAGGAAACGTCTCTTATCATTACAAAGTGTAATGACTTGGTGTTATGAAACGGTTCACTATGAAAGACTTTAAGAGATAGAACATACTCAGGTGGTTGTGAACATCTATTAGATAGATCAGAATTCTGCCAATATGATCTTGATGAGATTCAAGATGCATAACCCCAGGAATGGAGTTTCCTGTCATTGCAAAGTGTAATGAATTGGCATGAAAGAAACAAAGAAGGTGCAGCATGCTCACGTAGTTCATAGACATCTATCAGATAGATGAGACTGACAGTATTGACTTAGCCGTTGAGAATATGATCTTGATGGGATTCAAGATGCATAAGAAAGAGTCCCTGAAAGGAAATGGTTTCCAGAAATCATGACACAAGTATTATTGGTAATCTTAGGATTCCGAAAGGGCTTGGAATGAGATTACATCAGGTTCCTCGAGCCTCTTGGACAAATCAGAAGTGTTATGAACATATCCTGATGACTTAATGCTTAGAGCATTGTAAGTTGGATTCAGGATATTGCCTGGTTGAGAATACTGAATGGATTTCTGAACAGACGTGAGAAATCATTGGGAAATGATTAGGGTGATTGATTTGAAAGGGTTTTCAAATCGGTAATTGTTTACACCAGAACGTGGTGTTGTAGGACTTCATGGTTAAAGAATTTCGTTGGTTTCTGATGGAGCGCGTGTGGTTCACCGGCACATCATGACACCTCGAAATTGTCTTAGGGTGTAGTCATGTAGACTAAAGACCCGAGAACCATGGGCAGTCACGGTACACATCACCAGAATGGGGTTGTGAGAGAGAATGACAAAATGACAAATTGAGATATCATCGGAAGAGTATCCGATAGGATCATCTGCAATAAAGTGTATAAGTGTTAGACACTTGGATACATAGAAAGAGTGAAAAGGTCATAGATATAGATATAAAATGTTTGAATTGAAAGTTTAAAAGCGAATAAGAAACCGATAATAGTTATGATAAATCCGACTTGGTGATTATCTTGTGGAGACTTGGTAATTAGCAGGAGTAGCTGCCAGTCAGATTTTATGTTTTACTTTTGCATGTTTACTTCCTGAATAATTGGATTATTCAAATATCCACAATCGTTCATACTCTTAGGGAGTAAGTATGAAGGAAGACTGTCATGAATTGGTTTGTAGATTGTCTAAGGAGTTAGACATAGCAATAAGATTGCTGCAACGTTCATGAGTACTTGGAAATGGAGATTTGAGTATTGGATAAACCCGCGCTCAATGGATTGCTTTATGGATTATATCACGAGCAATGTTGAGACGATAATATCTTATGGTCTTAAAGTGGAGAGATATGAGTTATAATTTGCAAGGCGGTTGTTCATTGACAGTACGAAAACGCATCGGTAACTCGGTGTTATAAAACGTGCTGTTGTGAGTGATTTGTCGGGTAAAAGATATAACATATTAGTCGAAGCTTATTCGTCCCTTGACCCAGACGGAAAACAGATATCTGTTGGCCACTCGATGATTTTGAAGTTGACTGAAGCGCTGGCCAGCCAGGACTGAATTGATTCGTTCAATTAGAAGTCTAAAAGTCATAAGCAAAATCAGAAATCGGGAAATAGTGTGTCAGACAGAGATTGATCTCAATCCATGTCTCATGTCTGAAAATATCTTGTTGGACGGAGGATCATCTGATCACTTATCTATGGACAGAACTGACTAGGTCAGAGTTCAGCAGCAGTTTCTAGGAAGCTGCAGGTTGCTGATTAATCAAAGGCTAAATTGGTAATTATAGTCATAGACTAATCCAAGTGGGAGACTGTTGGATTAGGTGTCTAAGCCATGACTAATAATTTGTATTTACCTAATTAATAGAAGCAAAGTCCATTTGGGTTGCCCTCATAGCTGGAGGTTTGGTAGAAAGTTCGGTAGAGAGAGAGGTTGGTTTATTATGGGATTAATAAATCAATAGAAATAAAAGATATGGTTTGTTAATATATTAAAGTAATAATATATTAATTAGAAACTATATTGATTGATTAATAATTAATCAGAAATTAATTGGATTAATTTCTGTGGCATTAATTAGATTAATCAGGAGGTCAGGGATTAAAGTCGTACAAATTCAATAGTTGAATTGCGGCGCGCGGCGCGCCAATGTAAAGGCCGCGACGCGCGTACATATTCGTACGAATTCAATAGTTGAATTGCGGCGCGCGACGCGCAAACGATCTGGCCGCGGCGCGCGTACAGATAATCCGGAAAATGGGCTGCGGCTAGGGTTTTTAGCTTTACCCTTTGGTTCCCTATAAATAGGGAGCCCTAGACCTCATTATCAGTTGCTCAATTCTTTTATTCTCTCTGGAATTTTCGTGACCTTCCTCTGGCTCCCTGGGTGTGATCTCATTTGAGGCAGGACACTTGTGCTGCTTAGCTTCAAGATTAAAACTAAATGTTAGTTTTTCTGATTTATTCTTTTAGTTAATTTTTATTTGGCCTTTAGGAATTAGTTACATGTTCAA
Source organism: Cichorium intybus (assembly GCA_023525715.1). NCBI lineage: Eukaryota > Viridiplantae > Streptophyta > Magnoliopsida > Asterales > Asteraceae > Cichorium > Cichorium intybus. Next base: position 1,142,796 of record JAKNSD010000037.1, on the reverse strand, counting down.
AGTAAGAAAACATAGATCTTTTCTAGGTTGCATGTAAACTTAGGTTATTTAGTTCATGGTTGCGTAAAACCTTTCACAGATGACCAGGAGGACGCGGAGGAGGTTATCCCAGAGACACAACCCTCTACGCTTAAAAGGAATTACACTCACCGAGTGAAACGCAGAAATTGGGAGGAGAGGGAGGAGATCGCCTTGGCGAAGGCATACGTTAGTTGTTCTGAGGACCAAGAACGCGGAAACACCCAACGGTCCGACTCTTTCTGGCAGAATGTTTTGGAACATTTCCAGGCGCAAATTCAAGGTACCGATCGGACCAAGCATCAAATCAACTCCAAGTACAAAGATTTGCAAAAGAAGGTAAATAAGTTCAATTGTATATACAACAATAAAATGAACATGTGTGCCAGTGGGAGGGGGATGCAGATGTTTTACAGGCCACCCATTCAGAGTACCGGAAAGTGTACTGGTCCAGTTTCTCACATACAGCGGCATGGGAAATACTCAGAGAGCATGCCAAATGGGAAACGGTCAAAGAAATGGGGATGCATTCCCCACATCATTCCGCCAAACGAAGTAAGACATCCGGCTCCAACCAATTCACCAACTTTCCTTCTGATGCACACTTTTCGCCTCAACCAATCGATCTTGATGAAGCTTCCCTACAACCATCATCACATTCCCGGCAAAGAAAAGGGAAAAATGTGGCTGGATCTTTATCAATGCCAGATGGTTATCAGACCATCGTCGATAAGATATCCGCACTGGCGAATATTAATCAGGCTGAAGCGCAGAAGAAGGAAACCCTCCGTGCAAAGAAAATGGCTGTTTTGGTGAAACAAGAGGAAGAATTGACGAGGAAATCAGCCCTCCTTGAGCAAGAGATCGAAGCGCTCAAAAGGGCTCGTGAACAAAAAGATTTAAAATTCTTCCTTAAATCCCATGATCATTTGACCGGATCAAAATTGGCATTGGTTCTTGGGAAGAAACGAGAAATTGCAGAAATGTATGGGTGGGAACTTTAGAATTTTTATTTCCGTATTTACGATTTTTATTTTCGTATTTAGGCTTTTTTTTCTTGTACCGGTGTGTTTTTTAATTAAATGTTATTTGAATTTTCTTTAATTTTTGTGCATTTTATTATTATTTCTAATACTAATTAAGTGTTAAAATTAATTTATTCATTTAATTAAATAATTTAAATATCAAATATATGATGTGGCATTGTGGGTTCAGTGGGTTCAGTGGGTACTGGTTCCATGGGTGAAAGATTGGTGAAAGATGGGGAAAATGGAAGTGAGAGGAGAGAGAAAAGCTGACGTGGCGCGTGGGTTCAGTGAGATGAGAAAGATCTCCTCCCCCACCCTAAGTCGGATCCAAATTAGCAATCACTCGAATTTAATGAACAAAAACCGACAATGTAATCAGAATCAAACATCGTACCCGTTTGCTTGGCTCTAAAATTATTTATCTGCGAAGGCATGGGGGCTAAGAAATGACGTTTTTGGTTTCATTAGGCAAAATTAATGTAGTTTTTCCATACCTCCTTTCCCATAATATGATTTAAAACAAAAATAAATTCATCGGGCTTAGATATATAGCAAATGACAAATTAAACCTGAATACTACATATTAAGAGAGCCTTGATGGAGTGCTATCTTTATAGCTTTGAGTCAAATGACTCAAAATGAACAAAAGTTTTTTATATTAGCAAATTAAACTTAATTTAACGAGAAGACTGCCAGTACATCAAAAAGCAAAGGTTAATGGAATGTGTCGAGTAAAAGGGGAGATTTAGAGTGTGTTTGGTTGCAGAAAACTGTTTTCCGTTTTTCATTTTTCATTTTAAGAAAAATGGAGTAGAGTTTTCATTTTCATCTTCAGTAGAAAACGCGTTTGGTTAATCTGATTGAGTTTTCCTTTTCCGTTTTAGAAAATTAGAGAATGTGTTTGGATGTGTATTTTCTGTGTTGGTGATTTTAGTGTCACCATGTCATTTTATGTAAGTGGAACTAACATGTGAGCTAAGGGCTATGTAGTTTGTATCCTAATATATGTTCGGGTATGTGCGGAGTGCACACATGTATAAGGTCAAATAAATAGCCGGTTCGACGACAAGTCGGGGGTCCGGGGGCAGCACCCCTGGGTTTGGGGTTTCCAAAGGGGCAGCGCCCCTTTGGCGGGGTCTAGGGGCAGCGCCCCAAAAGGTCTTCAGAATTTCCAAGTGGGTACATAGTGGAAAATCGTGTTTCTTGAGGTCGATTATGGTAAAACTGACTAATTTCGTCAGTTTTGGAAACCATTAATTCCTTCATAAATTCGTGACTTGTTACCAAAGAAACCGATGACGGCAACCCTAAAGCCCATGATGGCTAACCCTAGACGAAACCCTTTTTCCACTCGTTTATTATAAATACGGCTCTCCTCATTGAAGAGAGGGACACACCTTTTAGCTCTCGTTTCATCAAACTCTCTCAGATCTCCATAGCAATTTGGCTCATGTTTTTTGTGCCTAGATTCGTGAGTGTCCTCTTGGATTATCCTAGGCTGAATTTCTTGTAACCCGGGCATAGGGTAGAAATATCAGTTTGGAAAGTGTTCTCATGATCCAAAGGGTATCCAGATCTCCACTCAAACCCTACCCATTCTCTAACATTCTGTAAGTTTTCATTTTCTATTTTTAAATTTCAAATAATACAATATAACACATATATGAACAACTATAGTCGCTGAGTAGGGTGGGGTGGGGTGGGATGGGTGAGGCTGGATAGGGGTATGGCTAGGTAGGGTGGGTAGTGTGGGTAGGGGTGGGGGTGGAGGTGGGGTTGGGGCGGGTAAGGGTGGGTGGAAATCAGCTTTAGCATGGCTAACTAAAGTAAGGTAGCTGGGGTGGAGGTGGGTAGGGTGTATTGGGTGAGGTAGGGTAGGGATTAGGGTGGGTAGGGTAAGTTAGGTGGAGTGGGGAAAGGGTTGAGTGGATATGTATCTATGGGTTGTTTTCTTGGAAACATTTGGACGTAGAAAACTTTAGAAAACAACAATTTTGAGTTTTGCAAGTTGTATGTAATTTTGGAAAACGGAAAATTTTCATTTTCTGGAAAAATTTTGGAAAATTTGATTAACCAAACGTGTTTTCTAACTTTTCATTTTTCTTGGAAAACTAGAAAATTTTCCGTAACTAAACGCACCCTTCTGTTTCCAGAATACTTGGTATAGAAAGAAGTTGCCATCGTCATAAAGGATGAAGTTGCCTAAAACTTGGAAGAGTGTTTTATCCATTCACCATACTTTTACATAAGAATAAATTATACACAAACATTATTTAAATTAAAAGTAAATCCTCAAATATATAAATAAAACCTTATACAATACCAATATACCACCATGGTTTCGGGGAGTATACCAATGGAAAGGAGAAAATAGGTTCAAGCGGTGTTCAATTAGGATTGGGAAAAACACTATCGTTTAATTAACTTTCGCTTTATGCAAAACCCTTAAACATTAATTCAAAAATTACTTGATTTTTAGAGAGAGATGAAATGGGAAAATGAGAGGAATAAATGATAAATTGATTGATGAATGAAGAAGAAGATGTTTTAAATGGAGGAATCAAACTTGTAATCAGACACAATTTCAAGTTCATGGTTTTGATAGTTAAATAGAATTCGTGTTCGTTTCGTATTTCAATTCGAATGGTAAACTGATCCTTTTGAACCAAAAAATCGAATCCTAGAAAATAGGAGCGGTTACAGGGTCCAATTTGTAACATCTTAGGTTTTACAGTTAATTTAAAAAAATTACGAAAACATTTCCATTAAATAAACCACACATTAATATAAATATTCGGAACTCAACATCTTTACTTAATGAAAAACATTCAAGATCAAATTAATCCATCATCGGAAGTAAAACTAGATAAAGTCAACTCAAAATAAATGTCTAAAAGAAGCATCATCAATGTGTAGCGTCACGCCTTGTCAACATTCGTACCCGAAGTACATATAAACAATGTTTGGAAGGGAAATGGTAAGCATAAAGCTTAGTGAATTCAACACCACACGACATATCCATCACACATAATTTACTCCTATCATTGACTTCAAGGTCTGTGATGGTGGCGTCAAATGATGGCCACGTTGGTGAGATTAAGGCTCATTAGTTTCCAACTTTATGGATGTGGAGAGTGTGGAAGATGAAGCAAAATTTATACAAGGAAGTGGCGATGATCATTTATCAATATATATCTTGTCGTAATTTGTTTTTTCAAAGCCTCTAAAGTGAATATATATGGTCATCCAAACTTGTAATATAGCATTACTCTCGAAGCAAAACAAATTTGTAGGTACCTTTTTTCATGTTGTAGATTTGATGAACTTTTGTATAAATGTTCGTTTACAAGATGGAGGATTTTCCATAAGTGCAAGTTGAATTTGGTAACCTGTTTGATGAAATGCTCAGATAAATAAAGAAACAAATACGCCCGTCTTTAATGATTCATTACCATGTATATGTGAATGCCATGTACAGGACATTAATTTGGGATTTAGCAACCTAAATCTACAACTACTTATCATTGTAAATTTGTTATAAAGTGATTGAATTATACGTCTTTCTGGACAAAGAACAATGTTGATCGTTATTAATTGATGATCTTAGTGGTAATACTAATTTCAATTTAAATTGGGATAAATTCAACTTTAACCTCAACCAATTATTATTGTAAATTTGTTCTAAATCCCTTGAAATAGATGTCTTTATGGATGAAGACCAATGTTGATGGTTATTAATTTATGATCTTTTGAGTGACACCTACAGTTTCAGTAGCAACATTAACAGGAACAACAATCGAAGGGCATTTCTGTTTTTTTTTTCTATAGGTCTTTAACGATGGAGATAGAGTATGTGGTGTTTGTTCGGATATTTAGTAAGTTGTATAGAACGAGTTTCTTTGTTGATCGAAGAATGTCGCAAAAGTATATAGAGGATTTTATAGGTGGTGCTTTCACCTTCTGATTTTGCTATGTTATAAGACCATACAAAATACATTTCATGGGAGGAAACGTGATGGCCACCTGGACCCCATCACGGCCGTGCACGCCACCCTGGGTGCACCGTGATGGGTGACACGCCTAGGTCGTCGTGCGGTCAAAAATAACAAAATAAACCTAACACACCAGTATAGCGGTAGTCAGGGTCGATCCACAAGAGTTGCGTGGTTAAGGTAGGTAACAGATTACCAACTGTAGTGTGACTTCTACAGCCAGAGGATCTAGTTTCCGACTTTTACCAAAAACAATCCCGAAATCCAATAAATCCAAAAACTAATTCTAATCCAATTCAACTTCTAAACTAACATGAGTTACTGAAATCAGAAAGTAAAGTCTAAATTCAGAAACACAATAACCATCCAACACAATCAAACATCCACAATTCATCCAAAAGCATAAAATACCGAAAAGAGAGCAATTAACACTAACCGAATGATTAAATATCAAAAACTCAGATCCAACTTGTTCCAAAACAGAAAACATAAAATTCAGAAACTAAGAACTAATGTCAATGGTTGTCACACCCAAAAACACTAGCCAAAGCTACTAAAGGTACTAAACTAATTGGAAATTAAAAGAGAAAAACACAAAATACCAAATTATGGTTGTTGAAAACTGAAACTTGGAGTCAAATAAGCCTTGGGAGTCGTTCCTATGCCAGGTCTTTGCTGCATTTTTCGACCTAGAACCCTCTATTTATAGTTGTGAAAAATAAAAGACCGTGTCGCGCACAAGTAGAATCCGCGGCGCGCGTACTGGTTTATCCCCGTTTTCTCGGCATTTGAATCTTCTCCACCGCCTCATTGCTGAGTCACCGCGTCTCGCCCTTGTTCATACCGCGGCGGGCGTGCGAATTCGCCTGTTTTGTCTTTATCTTCAAACTTCTTCCATTTTGTACGCTTTTAGCCCCTGTTTACATCGTTTCTTTCCAAACAAGCACTGATACAAAAAGTGAGAATACCACAACATATATGATATAAATTCACTAAGAATAAGACTCAACAAGGACTAAAATACTTGATATTACTAGGCGTTGTTGACCCACTTAATTAGGAGATTTCCTTGATTTTGTTTTTCGTCATATTTTATAGTTTCTAGATAAACAAAAAATTCGATCAATATGCATAAAAAAAACTTGATTTAGGAAAAGAAAAATTAAAATGTAATTTCGACGTATTTTAAATAAAACTACCCCCCACGTCTAAATGTTAGATGAAATATTATTGAAAGCTTTCCCCATCTAATTTATTTTCAAGCACATATCCAATCTTGAAAATTAATACTTCAAAATAACATTTAATGAGATAGTATATTTATTATATATAATACCGAAAATTATAAAGATAACAATGTTAGTTTTTTTCCGAAAATATTAAACATGATAAATTATAATTTATAACGTACATAACTAAAGCTTAAAAAGGGTTTAAAATACATACCACCATTACAAAGAAAACTTTATGATTCTCTTGTACATTTCAGTGTTGCATAATTTGATATTTTAGTAGGTTTATATAATAATGTTTTTAGAATTTTAATACAAATAAGTACTCATATACAAAAAACCATCACGACACTAAATTCGGGAAAGAATAAGTACTTCAGAATATATATATATATATGGTCAGGATTAAATGAGAACTGTTTTTTTTATGAGAACCAGAGAACTATTTCTGATTGGTTGAATCATAAAAGGGCATCATAGTCATTTAACAAATGGCATTTACAAGTTGGGGCTAGCCCACTTGGCTAACAAGGTGATTACTAACAAGGAGGTCATGGGTTCAAACCCTGACACTAACATAACAATGAGTAGTTTAGGAGTAGAAGTAGGATAGATTTGCCGTTCAAAAAAAAAATGTTATTTAATTCTGAATTTTTTATTTTTGGCAACAATAACTATCTCCTAAAATTAAGGCTACTAAAACTGAAACTTTTTGAATTTAAAAAAAAAAAGAAATTTCAAAAAATATATAAATAGATTTTCGAATATTAAAAAATCAGAATTTTTTTTTAAATGGATTTTCGATTTGATTTTTATAATTCGATTTCTAATATGACAATTTTTTAACAGAATGCATATATACATATTTACGTTTTTACATTATATATCCAAAAATGCATATATGCACATTCGAGAATTTTTCATAAAAAACACACAAAAAATCCATGTTTCATAATGTTCGAATGTCATACAACCATAAAGTATAAAAAGAAATACAATTCACAAAAATATTGGAACAAGAAGCATAAGCAAAACCATTTTATTAAAAAACAACATAAAAATAACATACGTTCATTTTATACGATATAACCATAAACTAAAAACCAAAGCAATACAACAAAATATCATGAATATCTTCATTTGTTCATCCTTAATTGTCATATAGTCTTTGGTTTATCTTCACTCCTTCGAATTACTCGGCAAAGTCTTCAAAATATACAAAAACTCTAATAAAAAGGTATAAAAATGCTTATATTCATACATATATATGCAAATATGCATATTTATACATATATATGCACAAAATGCATATACATATATGCACATATGCATTTACATGCACATATGCACATACATATATGCACATATGCACATACATATATGCGCATATGCACTTACATGCACATATGCACATACATATATTCATATATGCATATACATGTATGCATATATGCATATACATATATACACATATGGACATACATATATGCACATATGCACATACATATATGTACATACATATATGC